>JAOXOE010038164.1:0-41874 GCA_028565055.1 Phoeniculus purpureus | reverse complement strand
GTGACCTCATTAATGTCTATAAATATGTGAAGGGTGGGTGTCAGGAGAATGGAGCCAGGCTCTTCTCAGTGTCATCTGATGATAGGACAGGGGGTGCAAGCTGGAACATAGGAGGTTCCATATAAATATGAGAAGGAACTTCTTCACAGTGAGGGTAACGAAGCACTGGAACAGGCTGTCCAGGGGGGTTGTGGAGTCACCTTCTCTGGAGACATTTAAAACCTGCCCGGATATGTTCCTGTGCGACTTGGTCTATGTGATCCTGCTATGGCAGGGGGATTGGACTGGATGATCTTTCGAGGTCCCTTCCGATCCCTAATGATTCTATGATATGAAAATGAAATAAGACTTAACCAAACTAACAGCCTTCCACAGCAAGACAACTGGCTTGGTGAATGAAGAGAGTGATTGATGCTGTTCCCTTTGACTTTAGTGAGACTCTTGACACTGTGTCCCATAACATCCCCCTAGACTCTTGACACTGTGTCCCATAACATCCCCCTAGACAACCTGATAAAATATGGCTATATAAGTGGACAGTGAAGTTGAACAAAAAATGGCTAAATGGCCAGACGTGGAGCATCATGAACAGCAGCACAAAGTCCAGCTAGAAGTCAGTCATAAGTGTTATACTCTGTTACTACTTCTTACACTGTTTAACTCCTTCATGAATGAATGATATTTAGATGATAGGGCAGAGTACATCTTCAGCAAATGGACAGATCATACAAAGCCATGAGGAGGTGATGACACCAAATGGTGTGCTGCCATCAAAAGTGGCCAGGACAGCCTGGGTGACTGGGCAGAGAAGAATCGCATGAATCTCAACAAATGGAAATGCAAAGTCCTGCATGTGGGGCGAAAAACCATAGAATCATAAACTCTTGCACCAGTATTTTATGTCTTCTACAGAGAAGGACGTGAGACATTCTGCTGGATATCAAGCTGGCCATGAGCCACCAGTGTGCCCTTGCAGCCAAGAGGGCCAGCAATATCCTGTGCTGCATTAGGAGAAGCATTGCCAGTGAGTCAAGAGGAGGGGTCTTCCCTATGTACTTTGCAATAGTGAGGCTACACATGGAGTCCTGCGTCCTGTATTGGGCTCTCCATTTAAGAAAGAAATGAGCTTAAAAAGTTAGTCCAGCAAAAGATCGTGAAGATGATTAAGGGAGGGTAGCACCCCTCGTGTGAGAGAGGACACAGAGAGCTAGGACTATTCAGTCTAGAGAAGAAAAGGCTGGGGTGGATTCTTGTCAATGCATAGAAGTTCTTGGTGGAAGGGAATGAAGAAGAAGGACATGGGTGTCCACTAACAGGGCAAGAAGCAATAGGGACTATTTAAAACATATTAAACTTCACCCAAACACTAGAAAACACTCATTTTGCTGTGGGATGGTCAAAGAATGGAGCAGGTTGGCCAAAGAGGTTATGGAGTCTCCACCTCTGTATACAAAATCTGACTGGACGTTGTATTGGGTAACTACCTTTAGCTGATCCTTCTTGAGCAAAGTGGGTTGGACTAGAACATCCCTCCTGTGAGGTCCCTTCCATCCTTCACAGTCCTGTGATGATTCTGTGATTCACTACAGCAGCTCCTGTTGTCCTGCATGCTGATTTTTCCCAGAGGTAATTGCAGACATCACTGGTGTAATTAATCACATTGATTGTATATATCTCTGAGGATGAGATGGTTATGGAGAAACTTGAACTTAATGAAATAGTCAGAGAAATTGTCCACAGACAAAATACAGGAACTAGGAATCATCACTTGTGACTGTGAAGTTCAGGGCACGTGCTTTCAGCAGAATAAGGAAGGTGTGGGGAGACAGAGCCTGACAGAGCTCACAGAGTAAGGTCAGATGAGAAGTGGGAGATGAGTGGCTTATGACAGCCAGTGCTGAGCACAGTGCATAAGAATTTCAGTCTGTGGCAACCAGTGCCACATAGTCTGGGCTGTTTGTGTGGCGCAATTAAAGCCCTACCACTGTATCAAAAGAAGGCACCGTGCATGGACGTTAGGTAATGTTTTCAAGCTGAGCACCCAGAAAATGGAGAAAACACAGTTAGTGTCACCTTGGGAGAAGCCTGACTTAAATGACCACCCATGAACTCTGAAGCAGAGGCAGTTTGTCAGGGCAGTAGTTCCCATGTCGAAGCATGAGGCTGTGCTTTCTCCAGCTGTGTTCCCAGTCTCCGCTACCAGCACGGTCCCAGTATATTTTATGCATTGAGGCAGGATCCCTTTAAGGCAAATTATGCAACCATGTCATTAACGTCTGCCTCACAAGAGCAGATTAGATAAACATTTTTCAAAAACAGTCTAGGAATAATTGGTCTTGCCTTGCGGGGGTAAGAGATGGACTGGAGTCCCCAGATGTCTTCTTGATGTCTCTTCCAGGCCTGTCTTCTGCAAAGTCACATGCACCACAATTAATTTGAGTTAAGTTTGTGCAAATTATTTTAATTCCAGCCTTCCCTAACTTTTGAATGCTTGATTTCAGAGCCTGTTTGACATAGATTGCAGTGTGCTTTTTAAGACACTGGTTGGTTTATGTTAAAGCGAACTCGGCCAAGCAAGGATGCCACAATGTGCACATCCACATGGTTCATTTACAATCTTGTAACAGGTTCACCACAGGGACCTTTTCCATGGCACTGGCAACCCAGATGACTGTGCCCTCTCCAACTAATGAGGGTAAGGGTGGCAGTAGGAAAAGATCCCGATGCTTCAGGCCAGCATCAGAGGCTTGCCTTTCAAATCTACATGCTGGCAGCAGATAGGAGTCTCAGGAACCTGGGTTTCCTTCCTAACCCTAGAGAGCAACATGTGCCACCAGGAGCTTTTTGCTTGTTTCCATTCACACTCTCACCAGTCCTACTTTCTCCAGGCCCTTGAAAACAAACAGCTCCTTCACTACCTCCTCTACTCCCTGCTGTACCACTGTCAAGTCAGCATCTCTTCTCTTCCCCTCCCTGCCTTCACTAATTGCATCCTACCTCCAGTTACATCCATACCCAACCTCTGGCCCCTCCCACTCCTAGTTATCTGGCTTGTCCTTCCATCACATATTTTTCCACCTCTGTTCCTACTCTTTGTTGTCTCAGAAAATGAAGCTCCCCATCTTCCCTTCTCTGTGCCAGTCAGTCACACAGTGCCTCCTCCCTGAGCTGTTCCAGCCCCAGACACAACAGATTTTTCAACACGACTTACCACTTTCCTGCCTCAACTAGCTTTCACAACCGTTGTTACTGCCATGATGCTCCATTGCCAGCATGATGGCCATCACCTTTGTGACAGAAACTCCACTTTGCCTCGGCTTGGTGCACCCTCCCACAATGTGGGGTGGGCTCAGCTACCACATGTGGACAGCCCGAGTGCAGGGTGCTCTCGCAGCTGCAGGGACATGGAGCTTACAGCCAGGGTGAAATTTCCAAGGATGATTTGGTGATGGCTTTTTCTCCACTAAATGTTAAGAAGCCTCCACAGATCTCTGTGGCCTGTGATTTTTCCAAAGTGTGGTCAATTTGGATGGGTTTTGTCAAGACCCATGAAAACTAGATTTCCAGTTTGTATGGTGTAAGAGAGATGAAGTGTCTGAGACGTGAAAAAACAAACAGACATGCTTGAAATGGAGACAAACCCATTTTTGTTAGCCTTGTTCTTGGAAATGTCCTGAACAGCTTCAGTTTTAACTTCCAGCATACTCCATGTGAATATTGTGGTAAAATACTTAAGCTTTAAGAACAAGGCAAGTGAGTCCAAGATGTTTTTATGGAAAATGCTGTGCAGCCTTAATATGCATCTCAATACATAGGGATGTTAATGGTTAGTAATGCAATCATAAAGTACTGGTTGTTAGATAATGCAATAATAAAGTATTTCATTTTCTTTCGCTTTTGTTTTTTCTTATTTCCACTCTCACCAATTATCAAAATCTGCTCATTGCTGCATACTCTAAGCCTCTAATATTTTAGTCTTCATTGGAGGTCATTTTGCTGCAGGACAAACTCATTATCTGGAACATCCCCTGAATTAATTTATTCCATTGGTTACTGGAGAGTCATAAAATCAGTGGTATTGAACTGGGGACTCAATTCACAGCTAGTGCTAAAGGAGAAATCTGCATGAGCAGCTGAATTAGTCTGAGCAACATCCTTCCCAGCACGAGCATCATGGGCTCCTCTTACACTGATCACTTTGTTTTGCAAAGATGCTATACAGGTTTATTAAATTAATCGGTGCTATCCTGAGCTTGGTCATGCTTACTGAGGTGCTGAAAAGTGACACAAGCTTTATGAAAGATGGAAGGCACTGCGCTTTTTCCAGCAGACACAGACATCATTAGGACAGCTGTTGCTGTCTGAGTGGCATGAGCCACAATGTGTTCTGTCTGCTTTGGTCAGCCCAGCATTTCTTTTACACTCTACAGGTATGTTGCAAACTTGCAGAAACTAATGAGACAGTGGAAATTTCCCTGTAATGAAAGTGTGTCTCTCAACACTTGTAGGCATGTTGCAGCAGAACAATGCTGTGACCTATTCTTTCATGTGCCACCCTAAGGGTAGGAAGATCTTTAAAAGTCAATGTCTCATTTATGACTGTGCATTGAAACAGACTAAACTGGCCATGGAAGGAAATTATTTTATAACAATCTTGTAAAATAAGATAGAAAATCTCAGTTGCAGAGCTGTTACCTACACAGAGCTTGGCACCAGCCTTGAAACCCAATGAGTAATGTTTGAAACAACATTGCTCCTAGATCTCCAGGTGTATCAGAAGGCAGGAGGTCAGCGCAAAACCTGCCTTACCTCCCGCTGGTGCTGCTGCAAGACTGATGCTGAATGAATCAGAGTGGGGATAACCCGGTTCTGCAAAATAAATAGGCCCCTGCTCTGTCCAGCGTGGAGGTGTTGTCTCTCCTTCTAGGACCCACAGTAGGCTACAGACCTGGGGATGTGTGGTTGCAAAACTGTACCATCAGAAAAGGATCTGGGGATATTGATTAAGAGTCACCTGAATATGCGCCAACAGTGTGCCCAGGTGGCCAAGAAGGCCAACGGCATCCTGGTGTGTGTTAGGAGTAATGTGGCTAGCAGAAGTGGGGAGGTGATTGCTCCCCTCTACTTAGCACTAATGAGGCCACACCTTGAGTACTGTGGTCAATTCTGGTCCCCTCACCCGCAAGAAGGACATAGAAGTGCTAGAGTGTGTCCACAGAAAGGCAACAAGGCTCATGAAGGGTCTGGAGCTCAAGTCCTATGAGGAGCTGTTGAGGGAACTGGGGTTGTTTAGCCTAGAGACAAGGGAAGACCTTATCACTAACTGAAAGGAGATTGGAGCAAGGAGTCTCTTCTCTCTGTTGTAAACTGATAAGACTAAAAGAAATGTTTGCAAGCTGCACCAGGGGAGGTTTAGGCTGGATGCTAGGAAGAATTTCTTCACTGAAGGAGTTAGCAAATATTGGAATAGCCTGCCCTGAGCAGTGGTGGAGTCACTATCCTCGGAGGTATTTAAAAGGCATTAGATGTAGCCCTGATGGACACAGTTTAGGGGTGATATGGCAGTGCTGGGTCAATGGTTGGATTTGATAATCTTAAAGGTCTCTGCCAATCAAAGATATTCTAGGATTCTGTGACTATGCCCAGAATCTGATTGTGTAGACAGGCACTCATGTTCCCTGAGGGAAAGCTGCAAGGAGTTTTTTCTTTTTTACTTAAGCACTTCACCAGAAGTATTTCACACGCTTGGGGAGTTGCTTCTAATGCTGCCATTATCTAGAAAACTTTTTGCTTAGTGGTAGACATCTCACGCTTGCTTAAGCAGATGCTAGGATTGCTGATGTGGAGCAGGGTTCTTGGCTCTTTCTAATCTGATTGTCAAATTGCAATTATTCTGAATGTTTGAGTGATCCTGAGAAATTGGGATGTTTCTCTGTTTTTGTAAGGACACAAATACATACATGAACACAATGAGAAATATTAGATCCGCTAAAACTATCCATATAGAGCAATTCCTGATTACTCAACAGCAAAAACCTCGCTCTCCACTGTTGACACCCCGGTATGTTTCCCAAACTCCTTCCCTAGCACCTCATTTTCTTTTTCCAGAGGACTTTTGGACTTTTCACTGAAGTCCAAGACTTGCTGGCTGAGGAAGTTAACCAGCTGGGAGCATTAGCTCCGATTTTCTTCTCTTTGATGGGTCAGCCTGTCTCTTATGCCTTCCTGATGAAGCACCCAAAGCCTTTTTGGCAAACACACAGTTAAGAAGCCTTGGTACATCTCTGAGAGGTGGCCTTGTGCTCAGTTGAATGACAGGTGTCAGTAAAAGAGAAAAGAGACTATGGGTTTGCTCTCTGAGAAGAGAACAATGGCCAGTAGAAGAGACAAGGCTCTTGACTCCTGAGTCTTCTTGAAAACATCTTCTCCGTGAATTAGACCAGACATCATCCTCAGGTACATTTGGTTGTTGTTGGGTTTGTCTGCTTTAAAGAATAAATTCTGATGCCCTCATGCAGCTGTTGATGAAGGCAGTGTGGGCAGAGAGCTTTTTCCCACTGGGGGGTGGAATTTAGCCCTAAGGTGTCATACTGTAGCACAGCAGGTACAGTAATGCTGGGCTTCCAGGAATGGCAAAGCCTCCTTCCCCCATTGATTGCTGCATGCTGATATCAGCTATTAGAAGAAGCATGAAACAGATCTTTCCATTGGAGTGTTGTGAAGAATTGATTTCAGAAGCAGGAGAGCATTAAATATGGTTTTGTTACTGGTATGAAAAAGGCAGTAATAAAGAGAAAACGAGCTGGTATTCACAAAAGTGTAAACCACTGTCAAATGAAAGAGTCACCTGTCAGAGAAAAGGAAGTCTTTATGCAGCACCTGTATTTGGGAGGCTGTTAAAAAAACCAACCCAACACTCAAAAATGAGGTACTTTCAAACAGAGGCTTGAATGTAATGTATTCATGTACAGAGTATCCCACTGTTTATGGATCTGCCTAGTACTGCTGCAAATTCAAGGTGCAGTTGCATCAGCCAATATTATTCCTGCAGTGCTCTTTGGTTTGAAATATCGCCTGGCTCATTTAAGTTAGATATGAGTTATAATTGCCTAGAAACCAGCACACAGCTCCAGAAGAATATCCTGCTGGTTCTTGTCCAGTAAAATGCCCATGCCATGCACATGATGGATCATGTCATTGGGACGCTGCACCGGCTATGTCTTAATTTTCTCTTCCCATGGTCTCCTTGAGAGGTACTAAGGACTTCCTAAGGAATTCTGGTCCTTGTGGATTTCCCAAGCTATGGGAAGCTCCAAGCAGCAAAAGCTGTTCAGGGTTTCTGCACTTGCCAGACACATATGCACCTCTCAACACTTACAGGAGATATGTTTGGAGGAAATATGGATGGACAAGCTATATCTTGTGAGTGTATTAAAGTATCTCTAGTGAATCCAGCATCTCATGGGTACTGCTGGGAATCTCATGTCCACTGAAGACTCACACCAAAAATGTGAAATTCCTGCTGGCCCACATGAAATCTGTCTGCTTCTGGTCTGCCTTTCTGAAGTCCTAACTACCAGTGGCTATGTCTTCACATGCACTTTTCAGAAGATGAACATGATCCTCTTCTAGCATCTTGCCAAATTCTCTACAGACTCTTTTGCAGCTGGAGGCAGGGAGCAATGAGATATCCTCACATCACTGCAATGGGAAGAGTATGAATGACCAGCAGTGAAACCAAGGATTTTCCTCAATGCCTTCCAAGAGAGGTTGCTATGAGCTGCTAGAGGGAACTAAAATTATGAAGTCTCTTCTCCAAGGAGATCCTGGGAAGAAAAAGCCACATTCTTCATTGACATGTGCAAGAGTAGGTTAAAGAACAAGAAGGAAGAAGAGCTACTAACTAGAAGACAGCATTGGCATGAGAACAAGTAGATAAAAATAGGCTATGAAAAAATGTGGGCTGCAAATCAGAAACATGTTTCCTTCTGTCAGAGTGAGGTTCTGGAATAACCTGCCAAGCAAATTCCCAGTGACTTTTAAGATGGACTGTGATAAGTTACAAAAGGGACTTTATGACTCAATGCTTGTTACAGCTGGGGAATATGATGATGACTAGAAGATCCCTTCTAGCCCCACATTCCTGTTGGTATGATAACAGAGAAACCTGTGCAGAGCACAGCAAATGCTGACTCACTGAGTGCTTTATACAGTTGCCTGGCAGGACAAAGCCCCTTGCACCCATCCTGTCTGCAAGAACTTCCAGGACCAAAACAAAAAAATTAAAAAAAAAATCCCTGCATAACTTATTGTTCTCTGACAGCACAAAGTGTAAAGCTGTGGATGCTTGAATCATCAGGATGCAGCTTATATTGATGTGTTTGATGCCTCACAACTGGACATCTACAGTGTTGCTGCTCTGGCTTGAAAAGCAGACCTTGGGATAACAGCAACAGTGTCAGTAGTACATTGCTAGAGGTAGAGGCCAAGAAGGTGGTGTCCAGGAGATGCTGGATAAGGTAAGAGACTTACCTGGTTTCTCTCAGGAGAGAAACAGTGCTCAGGAGGAGAGTGCTTCTCCATAACCCTTGTGGCTGTTTGACTTGAAGACAACTTTTCTGGAGCTTCTTCTGGACACATGGACGTCACATATAGATATAGACATTCCCTTGTGTACTCAAAAAAAGCAGCACAAGCTACTTGGAGACCTAGGGCTCCTGACTGCTGTTCTCTGCTGTGCCTCAGGAATGTGGCACCACCACACAGACACCATTTCTATGAGTCACACAGTCTGGTTACTTTGGGTAAAGGACACCGGTGGGTTTTTGCTCTTGCAGTACTTCTGAACACCTATTTCTAATAACTGCCCCCTGGTATCAAAGATCAGAGTCAGAGGTCCCAGCTGCTAATGCCAACACAAGGCAGTGGGGAAAAATCCCATGCCGACATTGACCACTCCTCTCCCAGAGAGATTGGCTTAACCCCCCTGGCCATAGCTAACAAAGCTCTATTTTCCCCCCTTTTTTAAAAAAAAACAAGCAGCTGAATCACATTAATGATCAATGTTGTTATTTCCTAAAGAGCTGTAAGTTGGCAGGGTAACAGGGACAGACCAAGTGATGGCAGCTGGTTGTGGAACAAGAGCCTGAAGGCTTCCTGCCTTCCTGGCTCTTGTCAAGGGACAGCCAGCAAGCATGGAGGCTTCTCATACTGGCTGTGATGTGACCCTTCCTAAGCTGCTGTCAGCAAGCAAAGGGAACAGAAGTGTTAGTGCATTGCTGGGTTCAGTGGGAGTGAGCAGAGGACATACAGCTTTCAAACAGAAGAATTAGCACCATGGACTGGGAAAGGCTCTAGGAAATACTCTGGAGTATGTCCTATCACACTGCACATAGGAGGGCTCAGGTGGACTCATTGTCTCTTCTCATGGTTTGCAGACAGCAGCAGGAGCCACAGAGCTGGAGCCTGCAGAGGCACACAGATAGCAGGGGAAGGATGTCTTGGAAATGTGGCTCAGGAGGCTAAAAGCATTCAAAGGAACTCACTGGCATGAACTGCTGTGGCTGCCTCATGTGTCATTGGAAGAGGCAACCTCTCTGCTGGCACTTACCACTTGGATGGGGATAGGGTGCTAGGATAAGGTATAAAGCATTGACAAGGGCTGCTCTGTAGCTTCTGGATAGCAGGAGCTCCTCATGTGCCCTGAAGTACTGGCAAAAGCCAGTTATAGTCACAAAGCTTATCCACTCTCACAGTCTTCCTTTCCACCTTAACAGAATGTGGGCTATTGCCTCTATGGCTGCTCACAAACTTTGGATTTAGGGCTAAACTCTTAAGATATTTTGAATGGCTTAATGGAGAAAGGCTCCTCCACAGACTGCACAAAGAGCTGTGAGGGAACCAAATGCTGAATTCAGAGCCTAAGCCAGGTGCCTAAAGTTGAGCAGGATGAAGGCTCCTCTGTGTGCTCATGCAATGCAAAGACCCCATAACACCAATGGCAATGAAAAGCAGCCCAGTGTCTTGCTCATTTCTTTCTGCTCACCTGCAGGCAGCGTGATCCATCACAGAGTGCCTTAACTCTTCCCTAAACCAAATCATATAGGTATTCCTTGCTAGTTACAGAGCGAGGCCAGAGTTGGGAGGCATCAAAAGCACCAGTGAGGTTTTATGTGCTCACACACATGAACAGGTATGGACTGTATCATCCTTTGTTTCACATATAGCAAGGAGAATCTGTCTTCCATCCCCAAGGTTTAAGGACTCTCGAGTCCTTCACCTTTCTTCAGCTGAGCATGAAGGAATTCTCAGATGTATCTCCTGGCTGCTTCTCTCCCCAATACTCGAGCATCCCCAGACTTTCTCAGTGGCAAAAATGACAAACAGTTTCTCTTCCTGCTGACCAGTATTTTCTAAGATGGTGGTGATGGCTGCGTGATCCTGGCCACTGGATCAAGACTCAAGATGGAGACCAACCACATGGCCACTTCAGCAGGGGCCTCCCCTGACTCTGCAAACATGGCCAAGAGGGTTCCATGACCATCACATCTCCCTTCTACTCCTGCCTCAGCTACAGGGGGAAAGGGAAGAATCGTTCAGCTCACCACAGGTCACTCCGCTGGGGGGGAAGATTGGCACCAAGTTCTTGCTTCTCCGGTCCGCAGTGCCAGCCCAGAGCTGGGCTGGGTCAAAGCTGGGACCGGTCCCAGTCGAAACCAGGGCCAGGAGCCAGTGCTGAGATGGGGTCGGGGCTGGGCCAGGCCAGGGTCAGGGCTGGAGCCAGGCCACCTCCCCAGCTGCAGTAAGCCACCACAAGCTGCTGCAAGCCACCGCATCCTGTCCTCCCCCCAACCCTGGAAAGGGGGTGGGGGTGCACCAGAGCCAAAGCTCTGTGCCAGGAGGAAGACCCCAGTCAAAAGAGGCAGGGCTATGGTGATCAGCCCCTTTTGTTACCTAGCCCACACTTCCACAGGGCAGGTGCTTGGGACGATTCTCTGAAAGCAAAATGCACCTTTTTCCTCACGAAAGCTCAAATCTATACGTCTGAAAACTCCGGTACACCCAGCTTCGCCAACTCACCACTAAACCAGATCCCTCAGTGCCCATCTAAAAGACTTCTAAACACCTCCAGGGATGGTGACTCAACCACCTTCGTCAGCAAGTTCCAATGCCTGATAACCCTTTATGTGAAGAACTCTTTCCTAATGTCCAACCTACACCTCTGCTGCTGCAATTTGAGGCTGTTTCTTCTCGTCTAATTGCTTGTGAGAAGAGACCAACACCTACCTCACTACAACCTCCTTTCAGGTAGTGGTAGAGAGCAAAAAGCCCCCTTTTCTCCAGAGTAAACAATCCCAGTTCCCTCAGTCTTCCCTCACAGGACTTGTGCTCTAGACCCTTCACAAACTTGGTTGCCCTTCTTTGGACCTGCTCCAGCACCTCAATGTCTTTTGTGCATGGAGGGGCCCAAAACTGAACAGAGTACTAAAGATGTGGCCTGACCAGTGGCAAGTAGAAGGGGCAATCAATTCCCTAGTCCTGTTTCTAATACAAGTCAGGATGTCATTTGCCTTCTTGGTTCAAAGTCCTCTGGAGGATCTTTCTGCATTCACTAGTGGATTTTAAGTTAATTTTTAGATCAGCTGCTTCCAGATAGCTTCATGGTTGATCATTTCCTATGATCGTGCTTCAGTGTTTTCTAGCTCCAGAGCAAAGTACTACTCTCAATATGCTTGGTGTGGGGAGAAGTCATCCCCGATTTGCAAAAGTTGCTTTGCTTCCTACTTAAGGGGGTCCCTAGGGCGTCCCAGCTCCGAGCTGCGGTGGGATGTGCTGCGTGGGCCACTTGAGGTTTGTTGGTGCTCCCGATGTGGCAGCAGCAGCCCCTGCTGCGAGCGCTGCAAAACTGCAGGTGCCTTTCTCCCAGCCCCGGGATGGGGAGCCCTCGGACAAAGAACCATCCGGGTAACCACCCCGCAGGCCCGCGCTCCCCAGGTGAGGGCAGTCAGTGATACTCGCCAAGAGGCATGCAAATCTGGGTGGTCTCCAGCAGCATCCCGGCTCCACTCCTCACCGAGTTGGACACGCCGTCAAACAAATCACAGAATACTGCGTTGTTGGAAGTGACCGCTGAAGATCACCTAGTGCAATCCCCGTGCTAGAGCAGGATCACCTAGAGAAAAATCACACAGGAATGCATCCAAGATCTGAATATCCTCAGAGGAGACTCTTTAATCTCCCTGGGTGGTCTGTTCCAGTGGTCTGTAACAGACTCACTATGGAAGTTTTTCCTAAACCTCCTGTGTTCCAGTTATTGCCCATTGCCCCTTGTCCTGTTACTGGGCACCACCAAGAAGAGTCTGGTCCCATCCTCCTGACATTTACCCTTTAGATATTTATAAGCATGTAGGAGATCTCCCCTCAGTCTCCTCCTCTCCAGGCTGAACAACCCCAGCTCTCTCAGTCTCTCCTTGTAAGGAAGATGCTCTAGACCCCTAATCATTTCAGGGGCTCTGTGCTGAATTCTTTTCAGTAGCAACTTGTCCTTCTTGAACTGGGGACCCCAGAATTGGGTGAAATACTCCAAATGTGGCCTCATGTGTGGCCATCAACAAATGATGATTATAAATCAAATACTGGCTACTGTATGCTCAGGGGTGCTCCTGCTCCACCAGGACCAGGCTGTACCACGTTTTCTGACTCTACACGGGCTCACTCCTGCTTCAGTGTAGTGCAAGGTGGATTCAAATTGTAAAACCTTTTCTTGGGTGTGCCAAAGCACACTGATTTCACTGGGATAGAGTAATAGAATCCATTTTCTGTTCAAGAAAGCTGCATTTTTGAGAGGACTGCAGCACCCCATTTGGTGAGAACAAAGTTGACAAGACACTCAAGTTTTGTTTGTGGCCAGTCATGGTATGCCAGTCTCCAGAGCACTCAAGATCTTCAGCAGTCTCATGCCAGCCAGGTGCTAAAGCCAGGAAAAGTGAAAGCCAGGGCAGCTGACCCAACCTGGCCTGCAGAAGCTTTTATAACCACCCCCCCCAGCTCGCTGCCACCCACCTCTGGCTTGTTCAGCATCCCTCTGTGCCAGCAAAGGGCTGCACTGTCAGCCTTTCCCTCTGCCAGGACCTGCAGGAGACCTTCCACACTCACACCCTGTCTGAGCTTCTCTGGGTCTGGCCTCTGCTGTGGATTTGCACAACAGAGGTGAGGGACCCCCAGTCAGTGAGTTTCACCCAAGCCAGAGCCACAAGTGCTCCAACAGCTGTGAAAGAAAAAACTAACATAGGAAACTGGTTTCTGTTAGTAAGACACAACAAAAAATAAAATAAATAAAATTTGGATTACCCTTTGGGGTGTTTCCACTGTTGCAGCAAAGAGGGGACATGGGAATGTTGCTCCCATAAGATTATTGAGTTTGGTGATTCACCCCAGAAATTTGGCAGGCTTCAAAACAGCAGAGATGGCAGGGAGGGGGAGAAGTGATACAACCAAAGGGATGCAGCGTGAGGGATTTCACCATCATAAAGGGTAACAGACAGGGCAGTGCTAACACGCATCATTCAACACCAGGTTTGGGATTCCCATGTCACTTGCCCTCTCCACAAAGCCCGTCTCCAGAGCGATCTTTTAATGCACAGTTTATTGAGTCGTCTTCTCCCATGAAGGCTGATGTGCTGAAATGCCTTCACAAACATCCCCCCAAAAAGTGGGCACACCAGGGTCACTGTTCTTGATATTTCTAGAGTAAAAATTAAACAGGCCCTTTTAATTTAAACAAGTCTCATTTCAGACTACGTTATCCATACAAATTGTACAGAGGGGCACAAGCCCCAGAAGAAAAGGCAAAAAAAGTAAAAAACCTTTTCAGATACTATTTTGCAGTTGCTGGCTTGTATTTCCTTCCAGCTCTGACCCAAGTCTCCCCTATGACCACAGCTGCACAAAATGCAGGTACCTCCAGGGGCTCCGTCTTCTCACTTTCAGATGCTACCAAAGTCACTAAACCCCATAAAGTTTCCTGCACATACCCCAGTCTCAGGTCCTTGCTTTCCCAGGGAGCAGCATGCCCCAGGCAAGCAGCAGCCTGCAACTGCTTCTGGCATCCAGCTGTGTGTCTCATCTCCATCTGGGTGGGATGCTGGTGGGAGGCCCTGCACTGGCAGCCTCTGGGGAAGGAGTCCTCCGTCTGTCTGCTGTGTGCAAGAAGCCACGTGTGTTTCTGGGACGTGGTGCTGCTCCCCATCAGTGCAGATCACTCAGCTTTTGCAAGGAAAGCCCTCTGAGATGATGTTTGGGCTCTTGCAGCTAACCCAGTCTTTCCACTGCTGTCACTGGACAGATGTGCTGGGTAACTGTGGGACACAGGCTGGGACTAAACCACTGCCACCTCCCAGAGTGCTGCCAACCCTCTCTCAGCCAAACATGGTCTGCGGTCACTGCTGACCAGGCTGGGGGTGGCACTGCCTCGCAGGGCAGGGCAAGCTTTATCCCTGACCACCAGAGATGCCAGAACAAGCCACATCCCTCAGAGGGACACATGGTTTTAGCCTCGCAGAAAACACACAGTGTTTCGAGATGGTAGGGCACTTGCCTTTGGGGCAGGGGTGCTTCCAGTCACACAAAGGTGGGTTTCAGATCTTCTTTGAAATTCACCATGGGCTGGGGCCCACCGTGGTGCTCTGTCCGTTGCCCTATGTAGGTGCTGGGCTCTGTGTCTGTGTCTGTGCTACTGCTGTCCAGGGAGCCGCATGGGCTACGGAAGCAGACCTCACAGCAGGGGCGGTGGCAGCCATGAAACATCTCCTCAGAGCTGCTACTGCTGGAGTCAGAGTCTGGGTAATAGTACAGTGAGCGCAAGGAGGGCTCAGGTGGACACCTCAGAGCACCCTGCTGCCGTCGCCGCCGCTCCCGTGGGATGTGCGGTGAAGCACCCTGGGACTCCAGCCATCCTGGCCATCCCCCTGGCTGTAAGTAGATCTCTCCAGGGTTGGCTGAAGACAATGATACAGGTGGATGAAGGAGCCCTCCACTAGCCATCTCCCCTTCCCTCCCCAGGGAGAAGTGTGCTGGCTGCTCACAGTCCCAGTCACCTGCTTCTTTCACCCCACGGCTGACAAAAGGGGACACATGTCCAGGGAGATGGGTGGAGGTGGGGGGCAGTGGCATTTTCCGCCGCTGTCTTGCCAGATAGGGGCTGAGGGGTGTGTGGATGCCTGGGTAGTCCTCCTGGGACCCCCACCTTCCTCCTTGCTCACCTGGAGGGTCTTGGCTGCCACATGGGAGTCCCCCAGGCAGGGCCGGGCTGTAGGTTTTAACACTCAGGCTCAGCTCTTGCAGGACTTCCCGTAGCTTCTCACTGCTTACGTAGCTGACTTTGGGAGACGACTCCCAGGCTGTGTCAACTGTTGTGTCCCGTCCTGGCAGCTGCTCCGGAGGCTGCCCCACAGGTGTCCCAGACTCCGGGATGTCTTTCAGGCCACGTTCAGTGCTGTCCTCCATGTCAAAAAGCAAGACCTCAGAGCAAACAGGTCCCTGGCTCACGTGTTTCCAGAGGTCCTGAGCATTGCTGCAAGGAGGCGGTGAACCTGGTGAGCAGGGACACTGTTGCCCATCCTGCTTCAGATCTGGGGGGCAGTGGTCCCCCAGCGCATCCCCAGGCCACCGGGAGCTCCAGGTGCCAGGAGCCACCGGTGGCGTGTGGGGGTCACAGCTGCTCTCTGCAGACATCAGCCTCATCAGCTTCTCCTTGGCGCTGCTCACTTGCTCCTGCAGGCTTTCAATCACAGCGTTTTTCTGCGGCAGACAAGCGCACTGGTCAGGCAGGGGCAGGCAACACAAAAGTACCACCGATCTGAAAGAAGGTGCTGCTGGAAAACAGATGGCCCCTGTCTGCATGGAGAGGTGCTCTGAGGCAGTGCAGAACAGGCCTGCAAGAGCCACACCAGCAGCGTGCGTGACCCTGTCCTCCCCGGAAAACCAGAGAGTACCACACGTGTCTCTGCGGGAAGGAGGGCACCAGGGCAGGCAGCTTTGCAAACCGGGGTGCTTCCACCTATCACAGAACATCTTTGGTTGGAAGAGACCTTCAAGATCCCCCAGTCCTATGCAGTGCAGTCAGCTGGGGACATCTCCCCTCTACATTAATTATGTTTGACTGGGCTACGGGAGCCAGGCTCTCCCGCTCTTCTTCCTATCGGAGTTGTTCTTAAACCCTCCCACGCCTAGATTTAGGTGCCTTGGGGTGCCAGAGGGATGTAAGAAGACAAAGCAGCTCTTCCCCTCAGGAGGCTAAGAGGTGGGGTGCCACTACAGACTGAATGCAAGAAAGGGCTCGCTTCCTACAAAGTCTTCAGCCCACAGAAGGGAAGAGGAGAAACTGGTGTGGTCAAGGGGGACCAGCAGAGACTTTTACCTCCGTGAGCAGCTGCTTCATGGAGTTTTTCTCCCCTATCAGCTGGTAGAGCTGCTCCTCACCGTACACTGAGCGGCAGCTCCTGCTTGGGCTGGTGAAATACTTTGCCATGTGGCTCACAGTTTGGCTTTCTTCTTCAAAGGCTTTCCATTGCTTGAGCTGTGGAGGAGAAGAGGGTGTTACTGCCAGTGCGGCAGGCACAGCCCCTGCCGACCCGGTGGGAGGGAGGCGCAGCTCCTGCACGAAGGAGACAAAGGGACGAGAGCAGGAGACAAAGGCAGGGTGTGACAGAGGAGCAGAGATGGGTGACAAGGGAGGCAGCTGGGCGAGCAGTGTCACTGAGAGCCTCCCGCCCATCTAAAGCTCTACCCTGTCCTTGGCTCCACCTTTAGACACAGACAGGGTCAGTGCCTGCCTGCGGTGAATCCTCTAAGCGAGCCCCCTCCCTCTCCTCCGCTTCCTGACAAAGGCAGGGTCACGCATGCCCCCTTATCCCTGAACTGCTGGTGACAAGCTGAAAACCAGCGACACTTTGCACCCCTTTTTGTCCAGTGCCTGTGCGGAAGCCTCTCACAGCCCAGCTCCAGCTGCTTATGGATCTTGGAGGAGCGACAGAACAACAAGCCCGTTTGGGCAAACAAGCTGATGATTTAAAAGATCCAAATTAAATAAAATGTTCAAGGCCCCTAGGCTAGGGCAGAAAAATGGCACAAGCAGACTGCAAGTACAGCTCATCAGCTCCTCTGCCCTCTCTCCGGGAGGCCTCATGTTTGGCAGAGCATCGCCAGCAGGCTTGGCACTTGTCAGAGGAGGTTTGGATCCTGCTTCCAAGGGCTGCTCATCCGGTGGGTTGGAACTCTGCAGTTACACCGCATGGACTGATGTAAGGGGGGACCTCTGGAAATCATCTAGTCCAACCACTCTGCTCAAGCAAGGTCAGCTGGAACAGGCTGCCCAGGACTGTGTCTTGAATGTTCCCAAGGACGAAGACTCCACAACCTCTCTGGGCAATCTGTTTCAGCGCTTCACAATTTTCACAGCAAAAAACAAACCACTGTTTCTGATATTTAAATAGAAATTCCTGTGTTTCAGTTTGTGCCCATTGTCCCCATCCTGTCTGCAGACATCGCTGAGAAGAGCCTGGCTACCCCTTCCTTTCTCCACCCCCCACTGGTATTCAAGATCCCACGAGTCCTTGTCCTGCAGATGTGCTCTTTCTTCAGCTTCACCTCTTCCTCCCTTTCTCACCTCATTTCCTTGATCCCAAACATCCCTCCAAACATTCAACTGAGTAAACAACTGTTTCCTCTCCCCGTAACAATAGGAGCATTTTCCCCCAGCTAATGTTGTGGCGGGCACACCAGGCTGCTTCTGGAGAACACAGGAAGCAAAAGAGCCTTGCCTTGCCACAAAAGACTTCCTTCACACATCCATACATCCTCCTCCTCACTTGTGGCAAAGCTCAGATTCCTTCTCCAAGAGTGTAGAGAAGGGTAGCTGTGAGACCTCCAAGCTTGGAGAGGCCACCTGTGTGGCCAGAGCCCAGCTCCATACCTTCCGTGGGGGAAACTCTTGGTGAGAGCAAGTGTGTAAGATACGAGAAGACAACTGCATGAAGAACCAATCCCACCAGCCCAATGGAGGAGGAGGGCAGCAGCTGTCTTGCTTCCACACATGCACTCTGTATGGGCCTCCAAAAAGAACTCTTGTTTCAACATGGTCTTATTCAGAAGGATGGGATGAACAGGCCTCCTACCTCCACACCCAAGCCCAGATGGCTCGCTATCTGGAGACCCATGTCTCCCTACAAGATTTAGGGGACTTAGGATAATGAAGCTAGCTTCAGCCTTGCTGAGCCTGGCATAATATAACAAGATGGAATTTCGACCTTGAGCCTTCCAGATGGCCTCAGCAGCAAAGAACAAAGAACTAGACGCTGGTCTGAAGACCAGAGGAGGGGGGCAGCCCCAATGCCCCTCACCTCCCCTTCTCCATGAGATGAGGAGGGGCAAGGCAAGGTGTACAGTTCCACTTAAAAAAGGATGGCTTCTTAGCAAGAGCTTTGGAAGCTTCTCCCACCAAAGGAGCGTCAAGGATCAGAAGACTGTGGGACACTGCTGTACTTTTGGAGAAATCTGGGGCCACCCAGTGGCAGTGGTAGCTATATCCTCTTCCCCCTTTTTCTTTTCCCCTTTTCTCTCCATCACTCTTTCTTTCTATCGCACATTCTTAAACAACAAAAGCCTTGGTGTGTGCCTGGCATTTGGCCTCACTTGCATCTTAATTTCACCCTTGGGATAGTTTTCAAATCCCCCTGCCTGGGTCGCCAAGCAGCTCGGGACAGGCTGCCACCCATGGCGTGCTTTTGCAGGAGGAGCATCTAAGCAGGAGCTCTGTAATGTGCCTGCACTCCTTGGAGACTCAGGGGACTTGCTTGGAGAAGCAGAACCATCAGGGGCTGTGCAGATGAGCCCAAACACTCGGGGAAAGAGTGAGAAAAACGTACACTCTGGCCTACGTGGCTGCGGTTGTTTAACTCGGAAGCTGCACCCTTTTCCAGGCAGCTCAGGGGACAAAGGTGGTGGCATACCTGTGGGACAAAGATGAAGCAGTTGATCGTTGTTGTACACACGAAGATGCTTCCAGAGGTAAATCCAAACACTAAGTTGTGCCAAGTGCAGAAGAAACGGTGAACTAGGCAGATCACACCAGCAGTCAGGAAAACAAGGTTGACCCCAACGATGAGCGTCAAGGACTGGTTGACTGGCGGGGAGCTGACATTGTCGGTCAGACCAGCCAAGTAGGTCCCGTACAGCAGAAGGATACTCTGGAAGCAGAAAAAAAAGAGGTTTCCAGAGTGTGGAAAATTACAGACTGCTGGTGTCAACCCCCACCTCGTACTGAGCCCCCTGAGCTCAGATACACCCAGCACAAGCCTCATTAATGCTCTTTGATGTATAATGCAGACCTTCAGCACACAGCGGTGACACTGCAGCAAATGCCCAGCACATTGCTGCAGAAGTGGGGCTTAGGAGGGAGGGCAGAAGCGAAGATGCTGGTGGGCCCTGGGTGTCTCAGCTGAGGGGTATGAGGAGCTGAGGGTCTGGTTCACAGCTGATGCCACAGAGCAGGACACGGCCAGGAGAAGCAAGACATGAAAACATCCTCTTAGTCAGTCCAGAGTATGAGCAGCAAAGACAGACAGACAGAAGATATATGACCCTGCAGGGATACAGTGGTGGGTTGCCATCAGGAAGCAACAATATATATCTGAAGGGACAGGGAGAAGATTCAGAAGGACATAGAGAAAGAAAAAGCAAAGCAGAAGCAGCGATCGTACTGGAGAGAAGAGAATGCATTTGGCACGTCTTTGAATTGAAATTCAGGAAACTACCAGGTGCAATTCTTCTCTCTTCCCTTTGCTGTTTCCTGCCCGACTCTAGCAGTGGTGAAATGGGCTAGAGAAGTGCTCTGCACACAGAGGTCCTCCCTCCCATAGAGGATGTTCCCTCACCACGTTCCTCCTCAAGTGTTCCAAGCATTCATCTTTCCAGTGTGCTCAAGATTAAACCACTGGGCAGGCTGAATCCCTCCTTCCCCAAGGCACGGTGGCAGGAAATACCATCACTTCTTGCCTATCTCTACAGTGCAGGGCATGGTCTGTCTTCAGGATCTCTTGGAAATACAACCTAACAAAATCCTGGCTCCAGGAAGGCCAGGGAGCACGATTCCTACATTACTCGTGTGCTACCAGCGAGTTTAACAGTCGACCTTTTATGAAGAAACATTAAACTATTTGGACATGAAGAAGTAGGGAAGATGCTCTTTAGACTCATCTGTACCTGTCCTTCTCATGACTGCTTGATGACCACAGTGGCCTCTGCCATGTTTAGGGTCTGGAGAGAAACTTATACAGGTAAGGAGGTTTCACATTCACAGTCTTTGGTGAGACTCTCAAGTTCAGAGCCCGATGAATTCTCAAGGAGGGACTGTAATAGCGAGACCTGCTTCATAGAATCTGCACTTGATCATAACCACGTTCATTGTGAGAGACTTCCAAACGGGGGACTGCCCAAAAGCAGCCAACTCCTAATCCCTGAGCAAGACAAAGCAGCATCTCCCAGCCTAAGACACAGATGACAGCACTGCTGTCCAGCAAACTAGGACCTTCAGTAAGCACAAGACTAAGTTGTTTGTTTGAATCTTGAGCTGAGGACTCTGCTGCTGATTCCAGACATGTTCTTGGCAAGTCATTCCTGTTCATTGCTCTGTGCCAGTAAAACCAGGGCAACACACCGAGTGGCTTCATAAAGGCTCAAGCACATTAATGCTATGGAAGACTGGAAGTGCGATGTATACACAAAGACAGAGCTTCCTCTCACATCAGTGAATCTAGTAAACCTAGACTAAGTCCAGAGAAGCCACTCAAGAAACAACTCCATGACCCTCAGTATGGAGACAAGATCAGGGTCAACACAACACTATGGAAGAGTGCCTGGGCTTGGTTTTATTCCAAAAAGCAGTCTGTGGGAGCTGTAAGCAAAAGCAGCACCTGTCTAAACCCTAACACAAACCATGGACAAAACCAGAGGTGGAGACACAGTACTGAGACCCCAAGGAACACCTGCAATCCCTAGCACCAAATGACTTGTTATGACAGGCTAGACTAATATCTTTAAAATAAAGTGTAGGAGGGAGAAGGACTTGGCTGTATCCTGAGGTCTTTTTTTGCTCCTTTTCCTATGATGTTGGGTGGACAGTCAATGGTTATAGTGAGTCAGAAAGGAACTGCCTGTACTGCACGTAGAGATGCAGCCATTCCCAAAGAAAGGCTGTGATCTCACAAGCTTCATCAACAGCAGCTTTTTGAACTGCATCCAGCCTCTGAGAGTCTCTGGTCTCTGTGAGACCACAGACAATTACGCTGATAATTACACCTACATAGTTACATCAGTGTAACTAACTCTGCTGGAATAACCATGGCCACGTGCAGAGCTACACCAGTGAAAGTGCACCTCAGCAGTATCATTAAGCTGATACAGATCCTGTACAGGTAGGCACCAAGCACTTGTCATCAGCACCTCCTTGGTTTGGAGTCAGAGGACTCTGGGGCAGGGCCACACAGGGCATCGCTGCGGCGGACGCTCACCTGAGACACCGTGGAAAAGGTGTGCGCGCTCTAGGAAACAGCGCGACTCGAGTTTTAGGAAGGCAGATAGATGAGGCGTGGGTGTGTTGCAAGGAGAGAACTAGAGAGACAGTGAGAGGTGGTGAGGCAGAGGAAAATGTGGCTAACAAGGCTTCTGCAAGGGAATGCAAGAAAGCAGCCAGGTAGGAAGGACTGCAGATGGAAGGGGTTACAAGATGAAGAGGAGCGGACAGCGTCTGCAACAGGCATGTAGCCTGGGAGGACAGCAACGCTGTGGGTGCTGCTGAACAGTTTAACCTGTGAGACTGGGAAGAGGCAAAATACAACACAAGAGTCAATAAATGGGTTACATACCTTGAACCCCAAAATCAGAATGAGCCAAAGATCGGAATACAGAGATGCGCAGGACTGTACCCGGCTCACTGAGCAGGTCACACCTTTCTCTGTCGCCTAGGAGGCAAGCGGATGGCAGATGTGAAGGGTGCTGCCCTGGCCCGGGAGCAGGCACAGACCGATGGGCAGACAGACAGACAGACATCTGAGCAGGTCTCCTCTGGGAATTCCTAAAAGGAAAGGCCAAGCTGGTGCTGCCAGGGGCAGAGGTTTAAAGCAAGGAGGATTTTGTCACTCTGCTGCCAACAGGGCTGCTTAAACCTTCCTGTAAAGCATCTGCAGGTGCCACGGACCTCTCCTACGTCACCCAGGAGACAGCACAGACTTAGATATTTTGCAGCGGACCCTCATCTCTAATAAACCACATGTAAACCCAGCCTAGAGCCCCCAGAGGGCTTTCCGCTTGGTTTTCTATTTTTTTAAACAGCACCTCAAAACACCTGACCGCCCACCAACTTCATCCACAGAGGGGATACAGCACAACCCGCCACTGCCCCTCCTCATCCTTCTACCCGCAGCGAGACACTGAGGCTTCGGAAGCACTGGACTGGATCGGAGAACACCCACGTCAAGAGCAGCACAGCATCTGCCAGCACCAACGCTGCCACCATGGCCAGCAACTGGAGGTCTTTGATGATCTGCAAACACGCAAGAGGTATTACTGTGGCAGGGAAACGGACACCAATAACCTCCACCCCTCTGAGTCTCTTTCTGGTTCTTTCTTCCAAGGACATTTCCGTCCTAATAGCTCTCCTACAGTGGAGCCAAACAGCTCCCAAACTCTTGGAGACCAAGAATAAACCCTCCCTCACAGTGTGGCCAGCTGGTAAATGCTGTGAAGAGCCCAGCTCCTCCAAAACTATATGTATGTGTGTATGCCCCACATCACAAGCAGAGGCAAGAAGAGTGAGGGGGGAAAATATTGGCAAGGTGCTAATTTTGCAAGGCTAACACAGGTCCCAGTGCCTCAGGAATGGGAGTCCTTGCTAACATCCAGTTCCCCTGCACACCCTCTCATCAAACCTTTTAACTAACACCTACTGGTTTTGTCACTGGAAGGAGGCCATTGAAAGCCTGAACTACACCACCAGGTGTACATTTAGGATTCATATTTTTTATATTTATGATAATTGTATTTATTATTTGATTTCTATTATTCCATTTCCATCCAAGCTGCTGCATCCTCTTCCTTCAGTGCTGCAGAGGAGTACCCAGTGGTCCCTCCTTTTGAGGGCAGATCAGATGCATCTGGGGATGACTCTACATCAGATGCCCTTGATGATACCTGGGTTACTTTCAGTCTGCTAAAATATCAGCCCAGACCTGGGCAGAAACACCTGTGTGCAGTGCAATGAAGGCAGGAGGCTGATGTAAAGTGAGAGCATGACCTCACTCAGTGATGGGGCTGGGACTGCGTCAGGGAAGAGGCAACCTGGCAGGACACCCACTTGCCTGTAGAGTGGAAAAGCTCCTGCCCCATTGTGCAGGACTAAACGAGGAGGCCATGCCCAGCGAGGTGTGAAAACTGATCAATGATTTTGGCACCCATCGCTGTCGTGTGCTGCTGTCACCTGCTATCCCACACTGCTGCGGCACTCACTGCTGTCCATCCCCCTTGGGAGGTTTGTCACTCCCAGCTCTGGTGTTGGGTACTCACCACCCGCTTGTCTGGCACCCGCTGGGTGAACACCTTGTAGAGTCGCCAGCTTTTCCCCAGGATGGGACCAAACACCAGAGAGGTCCCCACGCACAGCAGGCAGAGCCGCACCTGCCAGGAGGCACAAAGCGAGGGGGCTGAAGGGGCAGCTGCAGGGCTTGCAGGGACACCCCACATCCTCCCACCCAGGGATGCAGTAAGATGGGTGGGGACATATCTATGGTCTTCTGGCTTCTGAAAGGTCACACCAGATACCACAAAGCTGATCACAGACTGAAACAGATGAGAAGATGCATATTCCTCTGCAGGCAAGTCTGCTCTCCATCTTTTTCTCCTCACCCCAAGAGGCTCTCCTTGAAAGAACAGGCAGGAAAAGCCAGGCAGCCAGAGGCACAGAGGGTGCCAGCACGTGATTTATTAGTGCTGGCACCTCCACTAATTGTCTTGAGCCCTGTGGCCAAGCAGGACAGCAAGGTGTGCTCTGTTTCACATCCCAGATACATGTCCAGTTCCTGTGAGACTGGGAAGAGGCACCCAGGGATCATCATTTTGACGAAGACCTGTTTTGCGGCCAAAAAGCTCTCCTGCAATGTTGTGACACCTGTGCCACATCGGGCAGTGGCTGTGCTAGCCCTTCAGGCTCCCCTCTCTCTATTGCACTTTTATAAGTCACACAGCTGCTGCAGGTTCTGCCCTCTCCCCTGGGACCTGCCCCACGTGTCCTGCGTGCAGCTGTGGTTCACACAAACAGCACTCAAAAAGAATCTGGTTGCCACAGCCTGGCCAAATGTGCCCAGCAGCGAGGTGATGACAGGCTGCAGCTGAAAAGGTACAAAGGCGCACGTGCATGTGTGCGTGCCCACGTGTGACGGCACCTGCCCCAGCAAGCCCCCTGCTCACCTGAATAAGCTTTTCCAGTGAGTCTCCAGATGGCAGGCTCTGCTCCTGAATCCCAAAGAGGTAAGCACTAGTGTAAGTCAAGCCACTGCCCAGCAGGGTCACAACGTTCAGATTGGGGCTAGACATCTTCACAATCCTCCAGGAAACAAAGCAGAGAAGGCAGTGACGGTTACTGAGTGTCATAATCTGGCAGCACAGGGGAAATGTCCCCTTACCAGGATGACAGTGGCCTAAAGGATGCTGCCACACTGCCACCACCCCAGCCCCTGCTGTTCACAGACTCTCCAGAAGTTCAGCCATTGCTAACAGCATCCCCCATATTGCTGGAGTGGTTTGCTATCCTTAAAGGATTGATTTTGCCCTACTCTGACACTCCTGTGGGATAGCAAGATCACTTCTCCCCAAAACAGATGGGTACCAGGCATGCCCCATGGCACCTCTATCCCCTGCATAGGTCTGTGGCACAGAAGAAGTATCCCTTCAAAAAAACCACACACCTTTACCCAGTGGATTTATGGACAAAACTGTAGGAAGCCAAGGGCTTGTAAAAGCAAAACAGACAAGGTCACCACAGCTCTGCTGCCTTTGCCCATGCCTGGCACCCAAAACTGCGCAAAGGTGCCAGCACACGCTGTGGGGATGCACACCTGCAGCAGCACAGAGCCAGGGAAACAACATCCCACAGTCTTACCGGTGGCAACCTGCACAGCACCCAGCTCAGCCCCCCCAGGCTCCCCAACATCATCTTCCACCATGTTCTTCTGTAAAGGGGCAGACAGAAGTGAAAACCCCTCCCCAAGGCTGCCTGGGGTGACTAACAGCAGCAGTAAGCTACACAACCCTCCAGGAACAGGCTCTTGCCACCGCTCCTTCCTTTGAGGAGATACCTCCACCCTCCGCACACTCTTAAATTCAGGAAGCTGCCAACAACACTTAGGTTACAACTTCCCCTCTGTAATTCCACCTCATCACTCATAACCCTGTAACTGTACTCATGGAGGAGAGAATCAACCCACAGATCTCTCTTGACCTGTCACCCTTCTCCAGCAAGCTCATCAAGCAAAAGCTGTAGTTCCCTGCCATCCCTCCACATAGCTCCATCCCTTCTATCTGCAGCTAAGACATCGTATTTCTCTACCCACGAGCTTCTTCCTGCCTTGCTGATGCACAACCTGGGATTAAATCTCTCTCTCTCTCTTCATTCCTTGCCATGCCTCAGCCCCTGGGGAAAGACATTCATCAGCTCACCCTCTCTGCTGCTTGCTGAGAAAGGTCTCCTGTGCCCTCCCAGGCTGCCCTCCCTCCAGTCTGCAGATCAGTATTTATTCGCAGCATGGCAAAGCAAAAGCTCACATTCATTACAACTTGTCCTGAGAATCCCTTCAGGGGGTCTAAATCATTTGGTGATCAATTACAGTGACCACTGAACTTAACACCACTCTGCTCCAGTAAATCAAGTGCTTGAGACCGGGATGCAGGTCACGCAGCTGCTGCACCGCAGCAGGCACAGGGCTCCGGATAAACCCTCAGGAGCAGGACTGTCCTGACTGCATGGTGGTTATAAGCAGCATTAAATTCCTTAGCACAAGCAGAGCCCAGAAGAGCAGCAGCCCTGGCTGCACACGGATGCATGCCTCTGTGCAAACCAATGGCACACAGAGCACAAAGGGCTTTGCCTGGTGAAGTCTGCAAGATGGATGTTATCTCTTGAGGCGGAGAGCAGTTGAGAGACCAAGGGATTAATAAAGCTGAGGAGAAGGTGGCAAGGAGGCAAGTGAGACATCCAGAACTGCTGAGTCAAGGGTTGACTGAGCTGGTTTAAGCTACGAGGAGTGAACAAGAGGAAATGGCCTTAAGTTTCTTTACTGAAAGAGTTATCAGGCATTGGAACAGCTTGCCCAGGAAGGTGGTGGAGTCCCCATCCCTAGATGTATTTAAGAGTCATGCAGATATGGTGCTGAAGCATACGGTTTAGAGGAGGACTTGTCACGTTAGGTTAACAGTTGCACTTGATAATCTTAAGAGTCTTTTCCAGTCTGGGTGACTCTGTGAATCACTGAGCCTTCTGCCTGATTTATGCTGTAAGTCAGTGGAACAGGACTTTCACATCCTTAGTGCAGGACAGCACCAAGGAAAACCTGCACTTCACCAACAGCTTATCTCACCAATGCGGATCATGCTCACCACCAATATGACAGAAGAGTTAGCAATATCTTCAGACCAGGAGTGGCTCAACAGCAGGAGGGATATGTGCTCGCTGTAGAGAGCAAATGGCTGTACTCACGGAGCTGTGCGGCTCAAAGGGATGCTCTCAAGACTGTGGAGAAGGAAACCGACTCTCATTCTGCTCACTCCTGCTGATTGCTTTATTGAATAGCATCTTTGGGATGAGACCAAGTACTGCTGCTTGTGCCATGCTAGAGAGCATCCATGCTCTGACTGTCCACAGTTCCCTGCCTTAGGGAGGAAGGAAGCAACTAAAGCAGGACTGTCTCCACCAGTGATCAGCACTGGGCATGATGGAGAATGCTGGCATACCCTTGCTTGCCCCATGCCACTCCTTATTGCTCTTTACAACTACCTGAAAGGAGGTTGCAGAGAGGTGGGGGTTGGTCTCTTCTTCCCGGTCACTAGCAGTAGAACAAGAGGCAATGGCCTCAAGCTGTGCCAGGGGAGGTTTAGATTAGACATTGGGAAAAATTTCTTCACTGAAAGAGTGGTCAGGTATTTGAACAGGCTGCCAAGGTGGCGGAGTCACCATCCCTGGAGGTGCTCAAAAGACATGTACATCTGACACTCGGAAACATGTTTTAGTGGGCATGGTGGTGCTGGGTTGATGGTTGGACTTGACGATCTTGTAGGTCTCTTCCAACCTTAACGATTCTACAATTACTTAAGGTTTGTACACTCCTGACCTTAAGTTGGCCATCAGCTGAAAGCCCTAACCCAAGGGAGCCCACTTCTGCTGCTACAGCCCAGAGAACTGTGATGGCTGAAGAAGGAAGCCCTTACCTGTTTTTCCTGAAGCGAATTGTGAAGACAAGAAAGAAGAGCGATAGCAGGATTCCTCCAGTCAGGAACGTCCACACAACTCCCACAAGACCAGCAGAGAAGGAGAGGGAGCTCTTCCCACTGCGATCGGAAGATGTCTGTGGGAAGCAAAAGGAGTAAGGAGGAAGAGGACACTCCTGAGAATCCCAGCAAAGGAAGTCACTGCTCTGGCATGATCATTCCCATGGGTGCTCCAACTCAGCCAGAAACCACATCTCCCAAACCTCTGCTCATGAGCAGGCACCTGGCACCAGACCAAGACCCTCAAGCAGGGCTACTGAGATGTGGGTAGACAAGACACACACACTGCCACTTACTAGGGGCAGAGGGCAGCCCGGCAGGCTGGTGTGACTGGGAGCCAGCAGCAGAGCTGCCAGTCGGCACAGAAAACAGAAAAGGGAGTGGGACAGCATCTTTCAGATCTGCTGTGCAGTGGCACACCGAGCCGGGCTCCACCTGTCTCCCAGCTGGCTGGAAACTAACTTGTGTCCTAGGTAGACAATCAGCTGAGAAATGACTTTTGAGAGACACTCCCAATGCGGATATGATGGAGGCAGCTCTTTCCTTGCATGCAAGTGACCTTATGGTTTTAAATCTCAATTTAAAAATATTCTCTGCTATCTCCCTATTACCACGGGATGGATAAAATGATCCTGTGTGAAACACAAAACCTATTTCCACTGTGGATCTAAAAGCCTCTATCCTTTTTAACAGGGTGTGCATGTGTGGGTTGGTTCGCACATACTACGTGTGCATCTTACTGACAATCTCTTATTTCCTTTAAAAAAAACAAACCCACATTACTTTTACGTAACTGCTGATTACTTTTACACAGCCCCTTCAAGGGGAAGAAGACAGATGGGTCCTGAGGTGGCATCACACACCTTCTCACCAACTTCTCAGGTATTAAGTATTTTAGTTCATTTCTAGAGCAGAAGACTACTTTCCCTGACAGCTGCCAGCACCCCAAACTCCCAGCTCTTCCTTCAAGGTCTGAGCCGTTTTCTGCTTCCAGCCTTGCTAGCAATAAATCTGTGGGGAGAGGCAAGAGAGTCCTCTCCAGCCAATGCCCCATCTTCCGCTTGCCCAGCCAGGCTCACGCCTCTGGGTGAGCACGAACAAGGCACAGTGTGGAGAATTAAAGCCAACTCATAATTCTTAAAACAAAAATCTGTCACTGCCACGCAAGCACATCTGATGCGCTGGCTCCTGGCAGCTCACACGCTGGTGCCACACCGGTTGCAGGGCTGACTGGAAGAGTCAGCCAGCAGAGAGCTGCTGCTGAGGTGTTATGCTGGGACACAGCTGCAGCACACCCTGGCTCAGTTTTGCAGCAGGGTGGAGGAGTCCCTGGGGAGACACTAATATCCCTCCTGCAAACTGCTCCCCATCTCCTATTTCCTCTCCCAATCCCCTGGGTGGTCTTTTGTCTCTCTGGGATATGAAAACCATGCCAGAGGGTGGGGATGATCAGCCACCCTAACTTAACACCAGGGTTCATCACCTGCCACCTTCCCACCTGCCTGGAGCTCAGAGGGGCTGGTGAGGCTATACAAGACTATAAGGCTACCCTAATTTTGCATCCTGCCTGGTCAAAACTAAAGGTAGCTTTTGCCTGTGAGGCGAGCAGGGTAGACCAGGCATTCTGGGCCTCCCACACTTCACTCCAGCTGCATCCGCTAGCAGTGGTTTTGAACCTTCAGCTGCTGCCCAAAGCAACACTGCACCCCATTACACCCAGGGACTAGAAACACCCTGTGGTCTCCACCTTTCTGCTCCAAATAACCCCCTCCACTCTGTCTGGTGTTCCCCTGGCTGTTGAAGCTGATGGAGCACTTCATTTGCTGCTGAGAGGAGTAAATCCTGGACCTAGCAGGGGGAATACTAATTGTAAGGCAGCCGCCAGAGCCAGAGGAGCCAAGCAGCTTATGGCTTATAATTAAAGGTCCGTGGTTGTGCAGGCTGGTGGAGAGCTGAGCTCAACAAGCTTCACTGGTCCATCCAGCAGCCTCATGCAGAGCCAACTGCAACCCCAAGTATCCCAGTGTCATTTCTACTGGCTTAGTGGTGGGGGGAGAGGTACCATTTATTATAGATGATGACTTTTAATTAAATCTTGCTTTATTCACATTTGAAAAGTACTTTGAAGTTCCAGGGGATGGGAAAGGTCAAGGGCAGAGGAAGCCATACCGAGCTACTCCTAAATGGCTGTCACACTGGCAGAGGCATGG
This sequence comes from Phoeniculus purpureus, assembly GCA_028565055.1. Taxonomy (NCBI): domain Eukaryota; kingdom Metazoa; phylum Chordata; class Aves; order Bucerotiformes; family Phoeniculidae; genus Phoeniculus; species Phoeniculus purpureus. Next base: position 12,076 of record JAOXOE010038164.1, on the reverse strand, counting down.
GAGGGCTACTTGGCACGACTTGGCTTTTCTGGCTGGTTCCTCACCTTCTGTCTAACACTGGGGGTCACCTAGGCAGGGCTTGCCTTGGAGGCCATCCCAGCAGGTGACAGCACACAGCCTCTGGCTAGACCAGGACTGCTTAGCAGCTGCACCCCTGTGCCCTCCTCTACATGTCTCCACCCAAACACACTTCTGCAGAGTAAACCTCATGCCCCAGAGCACTCTCCCGCCTCTGTACGTACCACTGTGACAGTGCAGAGCTCCTGCAGTGCCCGCTGCTGCTGCTCCTGGCTGGCAAAACTGGAGCTGCCATCGCAGAGCTCAGAGCAGTTGAATCCCAGCTCCATAGCACATCCTCAGCCGTCATCCAGCTGTACCCTTGTCCCTGCCAGAAGAATGAGGGTTGCCTTTCTCCAGTGAGAAGAAGCCTTTGCCATACAACAGATCTCCCCATGCCAGCAGAGCACAGGGAATGGGTCTAGCAATCCAGAACTGAGCTTACCCAAAGCGATGTGGTGCACATCCAGAGGCAGAATAGGGAACGTTCACCTCCTGGAGTCCCTCGTTCTCTGTGGCGAGCTGAGTCAGCACCGGGTGCAGATCCCCACAGGGCACGGTGGCATCCCAAGCCCTGTCACTCCACCCTGCAAATCATAGAATCATTAGGGATTGGAAAGGACCTCGAAAGATCATCTAGTCCAATCCCCCTGCCATGGGCAGGGACATCCCACCCTAGATAAGGATGCCCAGAGCCTCATCCAGCCTGGCCTTAAACACCTCAACACAGACCAGGCTAATAGTGGCCTCCGGACCCTACATCCCAGTTGCAGAGCTGAACCCGGGTGCTGTGTCATTCCACAGCCGGCACCCCAAGTTCATCACAGCTGTCCCCTACCAGTGCGATTTTCTGCAGCGCAGTGACTTCAGGCGGTATCTTTGGAGCTCCCCTCCCTGCACCAGCAGCTGCTGCTGGCTTCCTGGCACATTCTCTTCTCACAGCAAAGAGCTAGCAAGTGAAGTCAAACTTCAACAAGTGTTACCACCACTTAATGGGACTTTACACCCCAGGCTGAGCACGCAGGGGACGAAGGTGCTGGAATGAGACACATAGCAACGTGTTTTGGCTCACTCACCAGGGGCAGCCTGACCAGCTGAGGAGCTGTTTATTGAAGAGATTTCAAAGCCTGGCACTGTTGTGCTCCCAATCCCTTGAGCACTCTGGCTGCCAGGTATTATCCCCACCTGCTCCTCCTCCTCCCCTTACACCACCTTCGCCTGTGCTGCCTCCTTCATTTCTCTTTCTGGTGCAGATTTTAATAGGCCTCATTACCATTTTAGACATGAGGTCATACTTCTCCTCAAGCATCCTTACTCAATTACCATTGTCACCGGTTTTAATTAGCTTCCAGCGCACGGCCATAAGAAGGTCTCCCGTCGTGAGCAGCTGGGGAGGAAGCGCGATGGCTCACTCCTTACTGGCTCCTAACAACAGGTGGGAGGAAAAGAATTATCCCTGTCACGCTCCTTGGCCAAGCATCCCCTGCGCTCACACCCAGCTCCGTCCTTCCCTGCCGCTACTCCCAACGCCTCGACACCCTCTCCTCACAAGCCTTCTCTTTGGTAAAAAGCCTAGTGTCACGTGAGCGAAGGAAAAGTAAACTAAAATGAAGCATGCTCACCAGGACCTGCTCTGAAGCTTGTTGTTCTCCACTGGGCATAATCAGGATTTGAATGCCAGAGAAGCTTTTGGCGTCGTTCTCGGCTTGTGCAAACTGATTTTCCGTGTTAGACAAGTTGCTTACAAGTCCCAACCCCAAAAGACAGAGTCAGCAGGCCACTCATCCCAAATTAGCAGAGCCACCTCCACAAAGCAACAACTGCAACGCAGAAGCCCCTATGTACCGTGGGTCTGGACACTGTCCTGCCTGCACCAAGACTGTCCCCGGTGCGAGATCGGCTTGTCGTGTCCTACAAACACCTTAGCCAGACCTACAATCATACAAGCGTGATAGAGGTTTTCTTTTGTCAAGAGCACTGTTGCAAGCCATGCTGACCAAGCTGCCCTCTCCCTCCACCTTATCGCCAGCTGTGGTGGAGTTTCCCCCCCAGCAAGACCACTCTCTGTAGGGCTTTTGTGTCTTTCATCACTCAAACTGAGTAATCAGACAGGGGGTATGGCTGCAGGAGATCTGCAGCTGCTGTAGTGGACACCAGATATTGTACCAGCACTAGAAAGCAGTGGAGAGGAGGAGACAGGCTCCAGGCGAAGCGTTCAGTGGCAGCGCATAGAGGGGCTGCATGCAGTGCCTGGGAGCAGAGCTACAACAGGGACACTGCACATTTGATCCCAAGAAGACCTATAGGGAAGTGCTGCCCAGCCTCCCAAAGGGCTCGGCTCCTCCCCGTGGAGACGTGTTTAAGGACATGGGGTCTTCCTTTAACGCCTAGAACTGCCTGTAACCTCTTCCCTTGTCAAATAGGGAGCCACCTGCCAGTTGACCACTATCAGAGCTGCCATGAGGCCACAAAGACATTTCAACGTGGAACACCAGTTTATACCCCATTCCCCTGAGAAGCCACCTCTTGGCAGAGAGCAGGAGCCCCTCAGGGTGTCCCTAAGCCCCATCCCACTGTTCTGAAACTGTCTCCCACGCAGCACTGGTAACAAGCTGTGGCAAATCGGTGCCTATTAGTATGCGACAAAGCAAGCATTGGTGTGGCTGTCACCAAAAGGCACTAGGCATCTCCAGCCCAGCTCCTGCCTCTCCTGAGAGCTGGCAGGAACGCTGCTTCTTGACCCGGAAAGCATCCAAGAAGGACTGGTGTGGCAGGGGGTCACTGCCCTGCAGAGTGAGGTTGGGTGATCATTGAGGGGACAGACAACACCACAGGTAAGAAAACACATCCTTAAAATGTAAGGGTCTCCTGAGGGCAGAGAACTGTGGGTTTTCAGAGGGTTTGTGGGGGTTTCTTTAAGGCCCAAATGGCCAACAGTTCGGGTGGATCACTTCTGGAGCAAAATGCAAGAATGGTCTGTGTAGAAGGGACAATTAAAGATCCCCTAGCCCAACCACCCTGCAGCGAGCAGGGACGTCTTTCACTAGCTCAGCTTGCTCAAAGCCCTGCCCAACGCGACCTTGAATGCTCCCAGGGATGGGGCTTCTACCACCTCTCTGGGCAACCCGTGCCAGTGTGTCACCACCTTCACTCTAAAAAATTCCTTCCCTATGTCCAACCCAAATCTACTGTATTTCAGTTTAAAACTGCTGCTTCTTGTCTTGTCACTACAAGCCTTGAGAAAAAGTCATTGCATTTCTTATTTACCCCCTTTGTGTCCTGGAAGGCAACTCTGTGGTCCCACCAGAGTCTTCTCTTCTTCACACTAAACAACCCCAAGTCCTTCAACCTGTCCTCATAGCAGAGGTGTTCCAGCCTTCTGATCACTTTTGTTGCCTTCCTCTGGACCTACTCTAACAGGTCCATGTCCTTCTATTGCTGGGGACACCAGAGCTGGACGCAGTACTCCAGGTGGGGTCTCTCTCTCTCCAGAGTGGACTAGAGTAGCAGAATCACCTCTCTTGACACTCTGCTTTTGATGCAGCCCAGGATATGGGTGGCCTTCTGGGCTGCAAGTGCACATTGCCAGCTCATGTCCAGCTCTTCACCCGCCAGGACCCCCAAGACCTTCTGCAGAGGTCAATTCTCAATCCCTTCATCACCCCAGAGGAGTTAGTTGTTCTTCTCTGCGTTTGTGATTCCAGAAATACTAGGTCCCCATTTGGATAATGTCAGAAGGAAATTCAGCTCCTAGGAAGAAGGGAAAGGCTGAGGGCAGTAACACTCCTTATGCTCCTGTTAGCCTGAGCATCACAGAGAGAAGAGGGAAGCCAGAGAGTTATGCCAGCCGTGAGTGGCATTTAGTGTTGTTCGATTTTCTGACAACAGCCACGAGGAAACACAAGAGCAGTTTCCAACACCTCGCACACCCTGTGGAAACAGTCACAGCGTCAGGTGAAGTGAAGCCCTGGCTCAGCCCACTAGCTCTGCTTGCCTTATTCTCCCCTCCTTGCCACCCTCAGCCTCTGTGGTATTGCACCTGCTGGCTGGTTGGGTCACCGCAGGTAGCATCTGGTCATGGCTGAGCACTGGCACGCATGCAGACGGGATCCAACACGCCTGAAGTCGACAGGAAGTAAGTGACTAGACCACATGAAAAAAATATTAGCACCATCATCTTCCAACGTGAAAAGGAAGCACGGTTGCTGAAAGCAGCATCTGGATAAAAGCAATTTGCAGTCATCTCAGTGGTTGATCTTCAGTGACGGAAAACCTGCTTCTTTAGATCCTTCAAGAGCCAAGATTACTGACCTAGCAATGAGCAGCTGTGGACAAACACAAAAACAACCCCAGAAAAGATGCAGCTGATGATGTCTAAATGCATTTCTTGACTCTCTCCAAGTTTCTTCTTCCCTTCAAAATGTTTCTTTTGAAAAAAAAGAGGAAAAAACCATCTTAAAGAAACTGAAAAATGGATGCAGCATGCATGGGCCCAAAGCAGGCAGAATGAACTCCAACTGGTTCCTTTTGATCTAACGTTCAAAGAGAGACTTCTTCCCAAAGAACAAGGTGGTATCACAGCTCAGTGAATCAAAAGGTGGAAGAAATGGACATAAAACTGCAGACTGCAAGACAACTGCCTTCAGAAATGTGCCAGTTCCCACGGCCCCCGCTATCCTGACCAGTCACGGCAGCCGCAAAACAGAAATGGTGCAGGTACAACCCCGTAAGGGAAAAGGGAAACACGTCTGGAGAAGGACATCCATGGGGCAGAACCTCTTGAGCAAGCAGGAGCGTGGCCAGCTGTGACCTGAGGATTCGCTGCATGTCAAAGAGACCAAGATGAAAAACTGGGGGTGTGGAGAGATGTGCAGAGAGCAGAACCACTTCTGCCGCCTTAGGAAGGGAACAGGAGGACCTCAGCTCACCCATGGCAGGTTGGTGCTGACTGACGGGAGATGAAGGTCTGCTGGTGGGGACCAGCCCCAGCTAGACAGGAAGCCAGGCCACACACTTGGAAACGGCCATTTGTCCAGATAACTGTTCCAGCAAGACGAATGACATAAGACGGGGTTTTGCAATTCAGAAAACACTGCTGCTTCTGAGACAGGCTCCTGCTTTCCCATTCTGATCTTCTTGTCCAACAAGATCCCTTCCTGTTTGACCTGAGAAACCTGCAATATTACCAACCCCAAGGCGATCAAAAAAAGTCACAAGATAAACTGACTGCACCCCCCCACCCCAACGGGACTAGTTAAAAATCACGAGTTAAAATGCACAGCATATCTGATGCTTAGTTTTAATTTATATTTAAAACTGCAGCACCTAGGTTTTCACATTTCCCCCCGCAAGCTCCAAAGGAATAAGAAAGAAACCCAAGAAACTCTGACCGTCATGTAATCCTAAGACCTGGGTTACAGAACCTTAGCCCCTGGGGACAGCAGTGAGCTACTAAGCCACCACTCTGCTTCTCAGGGACCATGCCGTGCTCTTTCTCCATCCCCCTGTTCCCTGTGGGATTCCCAGAGCCACTTCTAAGTCCCTTGGATATCTTCATCCCTGGCAGACAAGACAGCTAGCTCACTGCACATCCATGTGATGGGTCATGTCATCTCCCTACCCAAGCAGTGTTCCCAGCTATGCTCCCAGTTTTGACTAATACTCAAAGTATAGAATCATAGAATGGTTAAGGTTGGAAGCGACCTCCAAGATCATCAAGTCCAACTGCTAACTCAGTGCCACCACGCTCACTAAACCGTGTTTCCCACTGCCACATCTACACAATTTTTGAACACCTCCAGTAACGGCAACTGCACCACCTCCTTGGGCAGCCTGTTCCAATACCTGACCACTCTTTCAGCGAAGAAATTTTTCCTAATGTCTGATCTAACCCTCCCCTGGCACATCCTGAGGCTGTTTCCTCTTGTTCTACGATTACTGATTGCTGTGGGTGTTAACCACCACAAACTCCAGGACCTAGCTACGTGCAAACAGAGGAGATGTAGGACAAACTGCATCTCTCTCTCAACATGCAAGGAGCTCACACCGTGACTCTGAGACCTTAAATTCTGTTTAGACTGAAGCTGGTTGCAGTTTGAATCCTCCTATCAGTTTCTGATAGCATCTGCCCAGACGACTAAAGCAACTGCTTCTGCACACCGATTGTACTGATCACTGCAGTGCTGTGCTGTCTGGCCACTGAAGGTCCTTCAGCTTGGGAGGATGGCACCAGGCTGACACATCTAGCTCTGCATCTACTATTTAAAAGCCTTTTCATGTACCAGCTCTTGTCAGTTCTGTGGTTTATGTTCTGTATTTAACAAAACCTCCATGCAAAACCAAAAATAAATCACTTCTTTTTGAACCACCACATGGTCCTGCAAGGAGTCAACTCACCCATCTCCCACCAGGCAGCCTACAAGGCTTTTAATTCTCTAATTGCTACACAATGATAGCTATTTGAGAAGTAGAGACAGACTAGACTGGAGATGCTCAAAGGAACGAAAACTGGAAGGAAATAGTGATGGCCCAGAGGAGACCAACATGACCACTGCTGATGGGTAGGTGAGCTGAATGCCTGGAGCTGCTGCTGAGCAATCCTGCCAAGCAGCCTCAAGCCCTCCCACACGTCCAGCCCTGGCAGTGTCTGAGCAGCATGTGGATTACATGAGTGTAAACCTCCAGGTTTCTGTCTTCTCAAAGTGACTAGGAGCCCAGAAGTTGGGATCCCACTACCCATTGTGCCGAGCTTATCCCCACTGGTGCCAGCCAGCTCCACAGGGCCCCCCGTACAGTACCCAGAAACAGAGGGAAACAGCCAGAAACTGGTCAGAAAACTCATTCTCACCAAATTTAAGTGACACCATTGGCACCTGAGGTGGAAGCCCACCTTTCTGTGATGATTGGGACAAGCAGCTAGATCTCTGCTGCAAGACAGCAACCTCAACACTTGGGACTAAGGTGGGCACAGCTTCCCCACCAGAAACAGGGCAGAGGACAAGTCTCATGTACAGATCTAAAAAAACACATGGTGCTTTTCCTCGGCCCTTTCCCATGGCCAAGCCTCTGACCCCAGCTGGAGGTTGCAGTGCAGAGCGCTCCAGCAGTCATGCCGCATGAACAGTGAGAGCAAGCAGAACTTTTTCACCAGTTTGGGCAAAATCTTGGGTTTTTATTATTCCATAATGACTTCATAAGTAATTTCATTTATTAGTGGGGCACCACACCTATAGGTGCTGTTCTGCCTCCATGGGGCAACTCCTGCATTTGTCCCCAAGCCCTATGCCAAGACTGTCCCCATCCTAAGCACTGGACATGTGGCAGCAGAGGCTGCCTGTCAAGAATCACAGAACCATTTTCATGATGAACCACACCTTCACAGGCAGCAAGTAGCTGGGGCAGGCTGCCGGGCCAAACTGTATGTTTGCCATGCCCTGTGCCCATACAACTCCTGCCCACCACATCACCAGGCATAACCAAGGAGAAGAAATGTTGGAGCTGTGCAAAAATCCCCAAGCATTTGCTTCATATTTTGCCATCCCTGCATCCACAGGGCAAGCAGCAAGTCCCTGTCTGCAGGACTGGTCAATCCTGGATCTCTGACTGGGATCACTGCTGCCTCCCTACCCCAGGAAGGCTGGCACTTTGTCACAGGAAAAGGATGCTGTTGGACACCCCACTGTGGCTGTGCAATACGTCTGCCCACTTGGATACTGTGTTCTTGTGAAGCATCAATAGGTCTTGGTGCTCAGAGCATGGGGTCCCTGCCCACTCATGTAGCCCTTCATTGCCCGTATGGTCCTCTCCTGCTTCTCTCTGGACACAGCCTCCTTCAAAAACCTGACTTTCCCAGGCCATTCCTGACAAATACTGCTACTTTCTGCTTCATGAGGCAATGCTCAGCCCTGAGCCCTGCTAGCTCCAACATCCCTCACCATCATTAGCCCCCTCTGCCTTCAGGGTGTTTGCAGCAGCCTGGTGAGCTGCAACACACTAAGCTGCTTTACGGGAAGGTGCAGCCTGAAATTCTTTCCTGGTTAACTGTACCATCTTTATAGGGCAGTCATGAATAAGTAGTAAAAGATCCTGATGATTTAGTAGTTTGATTTACAAGAAAGATCTACTTTGTGGTTGAGGTGTGCGTGACTTAATTAAAAAGCAGTCCTCACCCCACTAAAGTCATTCACTGCCGAGCTACCAAATGCAGAGGAGGAACAGGCCTCAAAGGGAACATTTTCATAAAGTTACATTTCAGATCAAGCCCTCAAGAGCTCTCCCTTTCCAAAGCTGGCAGGAAGCTATGGCTGTCCCTTGTTGCAATCAGACACACCACCTCCTTGCAGCCTGCACAGCCCCAGCACACCTTCTTTTTCAGAAGCAGGGCTGGGATAGCCAGGTTGCAAAGCCAAGCAGCCACAAGGATGGAGAGAGCTGCTAACCCTGGCAAAGTTGACATCCTTTTCTTTTCTTTTTTGTCCTTTTAAATTTAGCAGGATTTTGGAAATCGAGCAACACACTGTGTCCCCAAAAGAGACGGCAGAAGGGAGTACCGCACTGCAGCTCTTCCGCTTTGTCCCTGCTGGCAGAGCAGCCAGGAATATTTCCCCCTAGGAGACAGATTTGACTCAAGGTGCTGAAAGCCAGAGGTGTCCGTGGCCCATCTAGTTCCCCTCCCAGGTACCACAGGCTGCCAAACTTCACCTGGTTGTTCCCACACAGGCTTCTCCTCCCTTTGCTGGACAAAGCAACCACCCCATCATGGGATAGGGCCACATCAAAGTTTCCATGAGGTCCACCTGCCAAGGCTCCTTCCAGGCCGTGGTGAGGCTTGCTCAGAGATTGAGAAGTGCAGCTTCAGAATCGGAGAAACCAACAAGTCAGAGTGGAAACCACTACTTGCAAATCGTGCTGGCACAGGGGTCTGCAGCAAGAGAGGCACATGCAATGCCCCGACAACAGGCAGGTGAGGAGACCTGGCAGATACAACAAGGATGCATAAGAAATGCCAGCTGCAACCTAATACTGGCAGCACTCAGTTACCAAGGATCTGGTTTCCTTGACCTCCTCTCTGCCCACAGGTCTGGGTGAGTGGTCCATGAGCTAGAGCCCCTGGGTGCTGTGTGATGTTCAACTCTGGCAGCTGAGAAGGAGCAAACACATTGGGGTGCTGTAGAGCTTCCCGAGGGGTTCTCACTCCCAGCACCCAGAAATCAGGCTGTGGATCCAGCACTGAAGGTGCGCATGGGTCCTCCTCTCTCCATCTCCTCCAAAGGGCAGGATACACTCTAGAGTTGATTGCAAACTTTCTTTCCCCTGAACTAAATCTCTCCACCCGTGCAGCTTCCCCAGGAAGCAGCAGTTCCGTGAGAACGAACGAACCGGCGCTGCGAGTTTGCACCTTCGCATCCTACAAGACTTCTGTCGCAAAGCTCCCACAGCGCTTGGGACAGTCCTTTCTGCAGAGCCACGGAGCAGCGACACGGCTCCCGCCGCCGTTTCCAGCTCCGGCGCTCTCGATCCCCAAAACGACACCTCAAACCGGCCCCGCTCGCTCCCACCGACCCCTCGCAGCGCGGAGCAGGGGCGCTCGGATGCAGAAGCCCCACGCAGAGTTGAACCCCCGCCCGACGGGCTCGGCGAGCGGAAAGCACCGAGGTGGAAAAGCAGCAGCTCGAGAGGGAAACAACATCCTCGTCTCAGCCATCCCCCGCTCCCCTCCAACACCCCCCGAGACCCCGACCGACCTGCGGAACTGCAGCCGTAGCGCGGACCTGTGGGACTGGCGGCGAGCGCTGCGGCGGCTGGGCGATGCCCCGGCCGGCGGGGCGGGACGGGGCGGGACGGGGCGGCACCAGCCCCTGCCGCACCGGAGGACACGGGGCTCCGCAGCCGTTGCAGCCCCGAAGCGCATCGGGCCCGATTCGGCGGGGAAGGGCAGTGGGGAGGCACCGGAACACCGGCCTTCCTCCCGCCCGGGCCGGGGCTCCGGTGTCCTTTTGCGGTCTGAGCTGGGACAAAGCTTTCGGGCAGCGGCGGAAGACCTGGGCGACACGTCACTCCCTCTGCGGAACAACCCAGGCCCGAGCCGGGGACCCCAGTGGCGGCGACCACCGCACCCCCGGCCCTGCTGCCGTATCCGGCCTGGAGCCCCAGGGCGATGCCCGGCTCCGCAGCCCGGCCCGTGTTAAGGCGTCTGGCTCGGGCCCTGCCCGCAGCTGAGGCAGCACAAAAACCCCACATCTGTGGCAGAACCGGCCCGAGGAGGTGAGTAAGTGCGAGGGTGGCCACTGTGCGCTTGTGCAGCCCCATGGCTGGTGGTAGCCAACGTGACTACTACAAGAGGTATGTTTGCATGAGCAACACTCAGTGTCATGTGCACAGGCCCATCACCTCTCACAGCATCGCCAGGCTGCCTGTTTCCTTCTGCTTCCCACAACCCAGATACCCTTATTGATGTCTTCTTGCCTTCCCACAGGGCACAGACTCCATTTTACTGGATTTTCTTCCCAAGCTCTGAACGCCGAAAGCTCTGATCCAGCACGACATTTTCTCTCGTGACCTGCAGCACAGTGCTGGGCACTGCTGGAAAGGGATGGTTGTGCAAAGGCTAAAGAATGGCAGTTTCTCTGTCTTTATACCCTCCTGTTTATCTCACTGTCTGACGGCCAGGCCTGGGCATGAACTGTGCTAATTTTTCACTCCTGCCCATTCTCAAACCTGCAGAGCAACAGGCGCAGCCTTGGTTGGAACAGGAGTGGAGAGGTTTCTGGAGCCTTGTTAGGCGTGCTGTGCCATCTGGTGCTGTCATAGACACATGGACCCACTAGCTTCCCAGTCCAGTAAAAGCATTCAGTTCATGGGTACTGGTTATGGCAACAAATTCCACCTCCTTTTACTAGACTTGACTGATGAGAAAGTGAGGAAGCTGCAGTAGGATTGCTCCACTACCTTTTCCTGTCCCTTCCAAGTGCTCCAGGGAGCCTAACACACCTCCCTCCAGAAAGCATTTTCCAGCCTGGGCAGCACTGGGTGATGAAAACAGATGTGTTGGATGTCAGTCCTGGACCTGCAGTTGCCAGTGAGGCAAGGATCATGTGTGAACAAGGTGAAGGAGCTTGGGGTCTCCTTACTGCCATGTTCAAAGGAAAATGAAAAAACCCCCTTGGTAAGCCTTGAGAGACCAAGGTGCAGCCCTGGTGGCCAGTGATCTGAAAGCCAAAGGCCCTATTGTGGATTCATTCTGTATTTTGGCATTGAAAGCAGCAGAGTAATTTGCAGAGGCACAAAAAGTCTGCTGCTGACAGTAGCTGTCATGAAGTTCCCTCATATCTCATTATCTCTGGAAATCTGATTTCCTTAAGAGCATGGAGGCTCTTGGGCTGGATTTACCAATCTTGTATCTGCCTCTGTAAAACCAGGATCTTAAACCCTCACTGGAGGGAGCTAGAACCTCCCCAGGGGAAACGGGAGCTGAGTGCCTTGTTTCTAGTTCTTCCCAAAGTGCCTGTGTGTTCCACTAACTCATGCACATCACTAAGCTTCTTGCAAAGGGTGATAAAGAGACATTGCTGCTTTGTGTCTGCTTTGGTTTCACTCCTGGTTTAGCTCATAAACCCCAAAGTTCTGAGGGTATTGACATTTCCACGGCAACTGCTACAGATGTCTGCATGTGCGTCACCTCTTACTCTGCACCCAGAGAAGTGGGACTGTGACTTTCATTCCATCAAGTTCTGCAGCCCTTTGAGAGCTGGAGCATCCCCCTAGTTGTCACTTGGCCTTGTCAAACACCATGAGGCTGCAGCCAGGATGTTAGGGACACCAGGAAAATGCCTGGGTGTTTTGTATTGAGGGAGGAAAGTGTGTGCTGCACTCCAGGTATGCACTGAGGAAGGGTTCATGCTGATGGGCGGGCAGGAACAGGGCTCTGGAGGGCTGCAGGTGAGGGCAGGAAGGCCATAGTTAAGGTTGGGAACACCATGGTATGACTGGAGCCCAGCAGCAGTGGCTCAGACTGGCGTTG
>JAOXOE010038095.1:0-41928 GCA_028565055.1 Phoeniculus purpureus | reverse complement strand
GCCATGCTGATTGTACCCAATCACCTCTTCACTAGTCTCCTGTCTCAGTAGTGCCTTCAGTAGGATCTGCTCCATGATCTTACCAGGCACAGAGGTGAGACTGACCGGCCTGTAGTTCCCTGGCTACTCCTTCCTATCCTTTTTGAAAATAGGAATTATGGTAATGACAAAGGACAAATACACAGTAATGGGCCACCAACAGGTTTCCCCTCTCTCTAGGCAGCTCATAATATTATCTTTGCTAAGACCTGCATCGATTTCAGACTAGTAAGGACAGAATACAGATGCTTTAGGTATTTGACTAACTGCTAGTCAACTCCTGAAGGGACTATTTCTAGAGAGATACAAGGCATGGTTTTGTGGCTTCAATGAAGATATCATTTACTCAGAATGGGGAAACTGGTGTAGATGAATTAACCTTATTTCTTCTCACCACAGACGTACTTGGAGCACGTATTTTGCATGTGAGAAAACTGAATTGCCAGCAACATTATGACTTCCTTAAAGACACTGTATTATTTATTTAACCAGCCTCTTCTGTACAAATGGGTTTGTCAAGGCACAGCACTCGTTCTTCACTTATAAGGCATAACTGTCTGAGGTCTAAAATAAAGGAAAAAGTATCTCTACTCTTACTCATTTCTTCGTTAACTATATGGTTAACTTTTTGCTCTGATAGAAGTACAGTCATGTATTCTGTAATGCACACAGCCTTGCAGCATCATCTAATATATTCAGAAATAGATCATATATCACATGAAAAGGCAGGAAACCTCTTCACTTCCCCAGCCCTCAACAGATTAATTGCCTGAACGAAAAAGAGAAAGGAGGAGGGAACAGAGAGAGACAAGAGTGTGAGTTTCCTAAAGCATCCATCTGTTACTATTTCACAAGCCTGTTCTTGGGAAAAAGCTTGATGAAACATATTAGTGATACAACATGCTTCAAAAGTGGTAACATTCAAGCTCAGGAGAATTCAAGTACTAACCACTTATCATGTCTCTTTAATTATTATTTCCAGTTCAGTCAGCTGGACTGCCAATTAATTGTCTTCAGATACCAGTTGCTGTTGCACTGTCCTTGGTAATGCACAGTGTGGCACTTGTAAGCATGGAGTTGCTCCGTGAGGTCTGTTTTGCAGTATCCACTCACAGATGTAGCACGTTAATGCAAAAGTCCTTGCAAATTAACCCAAAAGGTCACAAATGCATCAGAGGAAGATTACTTTGGGAGCTCGTGTCAACAAGATAAGCAAATCCACTGCACACAACCTCATGAGAGTGCAGGCAATGGCTAAGAGTGACAGTAACTTTCCCTAGGTCTTAGAAAATGATCACCACCTTTTATCTACCAGTGAGAGAGGAATGGATACCAGGCTTAGTAAGGTCAGCTGTGCACTGGCCCAGGCATGGAACACAGGCATTTGGAGGTAAAAAAGTTCAAAGCAAACTTCACGTTGTGTGATAGCTGCTTGCAAACACAGACACAAGTACAGAAAACTGCTTTAACACACTCTTAAATACCGTAGACTGGAGGGGAAGCCAAGGAGAAGATGAACGAGGCCACATTACAGACTCAATTTTTTTTAACTGCATCACATGACAGTTCCTTTGAAAGCAGCTTTTCAACATATCAAACCAAAAACTATTTTATAGATAACCATAAAGAATTGGAACCATCCTTTTTTTCCCCCCAGTTGTGTATTTTGAGTAAAAATCTACACTAGTCTCCAAAATGAAAGGAACCCCAACAAACCTACTCAGTAGTCTGATGTTTCATTTCCATTTATCCAAGACCCAGAGGACAGAAAACAGCAGCTCAGTGCTAACTTTGAGAGCACAGCACCTCTTCTCCAGGAGCCCTCCAGAGCAACTTTAGGTGCTGTGGTTGTCTCCGTGCCAGCACATAGGACAGTAATAAACTGTTCACTTTACAAAATATTGCTGCAAGGCAGGATATATCCTTAATGAACCATTTATGCCAAATTATTTTGTTAAACTCTGAGGATTTTTACATGCTAAGTCTTTCAATTTGTTTCTCTCGTGGTGTTCCTCCCCTTTTGGCTTGCTTTGGCTGTGTGCATTATAGTCTGCTCATCTTTGTGGAAGAGTGCTTTTCAGGGATAGCCTCTCTATTATTTTGATGGCCTTCAAGATACTCTCCGTCTTCCTTTGTTTTCTTATATAAACTGCTCCACAAAGAGCTGAGAGATCTTAAAGTGTCTCTTAAACCATGACACTAGAATTCTGGTTAAGCCTGCCGAGATTTCCATGTTAACAACCCTGCTTTATTCAGGTAGGTACAGGTTTTTCCATGCCCCCGCCCCTTACACACTATTTATTTAGTTCTTTTATGCAGATTCCTGTACCTTTCACAATGGATTGTGACTCACTTCAAACCCTCTTTCTTCTTCCTTCCCCCTCTCCACACCAGGGCTGACAATATTTACTCAGTTTCTTTAGAAGCTCTAAAGAACATGAATTCTAATGTTTGAAGTTGGATCCTTTTTGATTAATTAAATATATATTATGGTGGTGCCAGCAGCACGACTGTAATTAAAGCTGTAGTGGATTTTTTTTAATCAAAATCTCTGGTTTTTGAGTGTTCGCTCACTCCTGTATGTGCTTGCTCCCTCCCTGTCTTACTCCTCATCTGTTCCACATCTGTGTTCGCTCCTGTAAACGCGCTCACCCACCCATTACCCCTCACACCTGCCCTCACAATTGCTCACGTTCTGTGGCAAATCCTCCTAGCTTGTCAGTAAAGCAGGATGCAAAGGGCACCCCTTTGAAAGGCAGGTCATACCAGCCGCTCATCTGGTCTCCCAGTACAGCCACAACGTAACCCCTGAAGGACAAAGTCAGAGGATGAAGTCACACCACGGAGAAAGGGGTTCATCTGAATACATGGGCCAGCTCCCTCATGGACACAAACAGCAGATACCTCTCTAAGGAGAAAGACATCTCTAACACCAGACAAGCCTCTCCACAGGCAGTCTGTCTGCATTTGAGTGAGCGAAGAGACATCCAGGCTGTCTGAGATGTCATAAACAGTAATATGGAACATTAAGTTGCACTACTGAGTCTACACTGAGGTGACACCCACACTACTTGGATCCTGTCTCCTTTCTTGAAGTGCTCCAAACAAGTCGAGCACAAAGCATTGAACATGTAGTGCGGCCCTTTACTCAAAGCTCTTTCTTCTCTCTGCACTGCACAGCTCATCACAGCCTACCATTGTGGCTTCTGTAAAACTTCATGCCAAGCTACAGAATGATTTTTGTTTTTTCAGGAAACAATTATTTGAAAAGGACAGAGAAAACACATGGCTGATGAAAGTGGACAGAAACCCCCTAAACATCCTTGGCTTAACCCAAAGAGCTCCTGTAAGCACAGCCCAGAAACCTCAGCTCACAAAACACAGCTGTGACCCCGTGGTGTGATCCATGCGAGAGGATGCTCGTACAACCTCACCGGAGCAGAAAGTGTTGCTGTCATGGATGTGGTTGTGAACCAGAGCCCATGGCTCCCACATTTGAGGTCACTGAAGGGACACCATCAGTGTGAAAACAGCCCAATGAGAACAGATTTTTTTAAAGTCATTTGAGACGCTACTTGTTGGCTAAAGACAACTGGGCAGCGTCTTTGCTGTCGCATGCTCCTGTATTTTAATAAACGTTCCAAAATTCTTTCTGAATGCCAGAAGGAAGAGAAGTAGGTGCACAAAGAGGAGACTAATACGGACCTGGAGCTCATTACTGTAATGATTTCAGTTTGGACTAGAGAACTCCTTGGAATGAAAAGTCTCAACTGAGGAGCTACTCTGTAGATTTGCAACAATAAGGGCTCATATTTTCAGAAGAGACAACTAAATAATGACAAGAGCTAAGAAGTACTTCTTTGCAAACAATCATCATTTCATTATCACTGCACTGAACAACTTGCCTATCGCTTTGTTATTCAAATACAAAAACACTTTAAATATCACCTTTCAAAATGTATAGGTTACCAGTCTAAACAGAAGCCACACTCTGAGACCAGAGTATCAGGTTATACTCTCTTATGATCCAAAAGCCAGTTTAACTCTGCATCTATCAATTACTTATTTCTCTGAGATGTAGAGGCCTTTAAACACAATATTCTGTTGTCAGCTAATGAGCAGAAGCACGTAATTGTTCTGTACTTCAGAAGATAAAGCAGGAAATTCAAGCTAGACACTGTAATAATCTATGCTAAATGAATACGCTATTAGTGTTCTTAGAAATGTTTCCTTCAAATAACAGTTCTCCAGATATTTTAGTCAACAAACACTGTTAATAAAATAACAACCCTCACACAACCTCAGGAGGATTAAAATACATCATTATAAGAGTAGTTACTATTAACTACTATTAATCCGTAGTTACACTAACTACAGGTAATGAATAAATTCATATTTTCTAAAACTTAAAAGTAGTTGTAAGAAGGATGTATTTTATAGCGCAGGCTGGTAACAGTCTTGAAAAAAATCCACATTAATAAACATAAGGAATTCTCTGTATAACTAAAGTCTCTATCTTTAATAAATTTGAATGGAATTTGCAGATCTCATTTTTATTTCTGAAAAAACACAATGAGCCTTTGATGAAAAGGCAAATGGTCCAATGGCACTAAAGCCATGGCTAGGGGAGGAGGCTGGGTCTGACAGCAGAGGAATTTTGGGCCCCATCCCACAAAGCTCTGTAAAATTGATGTTTGCAGTAGGCTGCACATGCAGTCTCTTTGATTTCAGAATTCATTGAAGTGTTTTTCTCCCACAGCTTGTGACTCTTAACAGAACTGCTGGACAGGGTCCAGCACAGAGCCACAAAGATGATAAAGGGAGTAGAACATCTCCCTGATGAGGAAAGGCTGAGGGAGCTGGGTCTCCTTAGCTTGGAGAAACAGAGACTGAGGGGTGACCTCATTAATGTTTATAAATATGTGCAGGGTGGATGTCAGGAGGACGGAGCCAGGCCCTGCTCAGTGGCATCCGATCACAGGACAAGCGGCACTGGGTGTAAGCTGGAACAGAGGAGGTTCCACATCAATATGAGAAGGAACTTCTTCCCAGTGAGGGTGACAGAGCACTGGAACAAGTTGCCCAGGGAGGTTGTGGAGTCTCCTTCTCTGGAGACATTTAAAACCTGTGTGGACATGTTCCTTTGCGACTTGATCTAGGTGATCCTGCTGTGGTGGGGGGATTGGTCTGGATGATCTTTTGAGGTCCCTTCCAATCCCTAATGTTCTGTGCTTCTGTGAAGAGCGTTCTGCAAAGTCTAATGCTATACTTAAATTTTAAGAGTTAGCAGAACACTTCAATAATTAAGAAATGATTACTTCTTTCTTAACAATAAATAGTTTTATTGTTTGTTACTCTTTTTGGGGGGAAAAATGTGTCAGCTGCTTTAGTTTTGCCTTAAGTACAGATACATTTTCAACACATGGCACATATGACAGGCGGAAGACCACTGGTTTGTGTATGTGCACAAGTTACATAAAGGTATATTTAATACATTTACCAAGTGGCTCATCAAATGACTGAAGCTTCAGCAGTGCAATTGATAAGCACTAGTTTAGATAAAGACAGTTGATACCACATACCTGCAGGAATGAAAGAGAATCTGCCCAAGCTTAATACATTTTAATTTGCAAGTACCTTTCTCCTTCACCATGAAGCCCTGCTACCCAAATGCAAATCTTTCTATTAAGAAAATATGGATCTAGAATTAGTAGGTTTATTCCAAGCTCCCTCAGTGGGTTTCCCAAAGGGTCAATGAGGTGATCTTGCAAAGGAGTGAACAGGAAAGCATAGGAAAAGTTAGAGTGAGGAGAATGAGAACCATGTGAATGTTCCCCAACACAGCATGGAGACAGTGCAAGCAGCATCTGTATCAACTTCCTCACCCCTAGCTTCTGGGTTTACAAATCTAATCTCAGTTTATCTCAAATCCCCCAACATTTGTTTTGTTTAAATTGCTGCTCTACAATTCTGTGCATATCCAAAACACACAAATTCACAGTGAAAATCAGATTAAAAGAACCTAATAAACCTGCCCACAGTTTTCTAACCAGGTTCAAAACGTATACAAGCCCTTGCTTACAATCACTGACTGAATGCAGTCAGCTCCACAATAGTTAATGTACGGATTTTTGACATTATTTTTGAGACAAAAACAGCAGCAGCAAAGACAAAAAACATGAAAGACTGACTTCCTGAAAGCTGCCTTCTAAAATCCTCTTCATTCAGATGTCAGATGTTTCCCTTTTTCACAATATTTCAGTAGTGACGACTCATGTAATTTTGATATAGAACAGCTTTCTTTAAAGCTGAGCTCCATCACAAGTGAGTGCTTAGGAAGCCCGCCTTTTATTAAAAGAAAATATTGACACATGTCTTGGGATAGAAAACCTTCAAAATATAACTGAGATGCAGAGCTCTCAAAACCCAGGATGCAGAGAGAAAAAAGCCCATGAGAAAAAACCCCGCAACCACCTTATTTTATAGATTTTCAGTCTATCAACAGAACAAAAGTGTTTGTCAGCATTTTTTAAGGGAAACACTGCCAGCTGCCACAAGAGCAACCACCAGCCTCTCCATAACACTGCCCAATAACTTATTTTTGTCTCTGTGGGTGTTCATGCCTTTTCTGGAACATGGAAACATTTTTTTCTCATCTGGAATAGCTGCAATAGGTTATTCAAGATTTACATGAACATCAGCTAATATTGTAGTTTGTAACATTATTTTTGTGAGTTCACTTTTTCCAGGAAAATTAGTGCTTCAAACCATATCACTAGAAAGGCAGCTAATTCTTTACTACATAAACCAAATTGAAATGTTGTGGCTGACTAAGCCCATTATAAAGTTAAAGCCCCACTTGAAAAGGGGAAAGAGGTAAGACTGCATGGCTAATTCTGAAATGCTTTCTAGACCCTATTGAAACAGTAAACTCATTTCATGGATGAAGTATGTATGTTAGCTGAGTAGTACACAGGCATTCAAAGACACTGTCTGAAGTCCAGGAACTGAAATTAAGTCATCTAAGCTGTCTGGTAGGTTTTTGCCCAGCTGCAATGTCTCCATTTTACTAGATTTCTTTTTCTTGCTTACTTACCTCTTGTGCAAATGACTCTGCTTTCTTCCGCAGGTCCTTTTCCAGTTCAAAGTTTACATGAAGCTCTTCATACTCCTCTACTGCCAGCACAGACACTGTTTGCAATAATAACACAAGCTCAGGCTGTTATTTCCTAGTACCACGAACACTCAAGGTGTAACCTACTTTTACATCTCTGCATATACACATATGCACAATTACCTTCTTTATAGAGTAATATCCCATTCATCTAGAGTCAAAAGTTTCAATAACAGGGATGACATAGCACAGCCTGTATTTTGCCTCTTTGGCTGTAGTGACCAAAGGCCCGAGAGCCTCTTGCTGAACCTGCTGAAGGTAACTGTGTTATTTTGGAGGCTCTTGTATTTGCCTACCTGGTCTGAGTAACGTTTGACATCTCTCTTGACAAAAGTGATTTAAAGGAGCCTCAAGAAGAAAGCAGTGCAGTTTTGTGTTGTCTGTATTTAAACTGTGCTCACAAAGCCAGGCTTGTATAAGTGGCTAAAGCTAACTGCAGGGCATGCTACCCCAAATCATCCTAAACAGTCCTCAATCCAGGATATTAAGCAACATTCCTAAGTACTTGAGCATCATTTGTTCTTAAATTGTCTCAGTAACTACTTGCATTCTCCTGAGAAGCTTTAGCTCTTACTGGCTGGAGACAAACACAGCTCAAGAGAGATGGATAACTGGAGGTTAACAAAGATGACTGGGGGCCTGGAGCATGTCTCTTACAAGGAAAGCTTGAAAGAGGGGGAACTACTTAGTTTAGAGAAGATCGAGAGGAGACCTTATCCATGTCTATAAACATATGAAGGTTGGGTGCAGGGAAGATGGAACTAGACTGATTTCAGCAGGGCCCAGTCATAAGGTAAAGAGCACAGGCTGGATCACAGGAAGTTTCATTTAGGTATGAGAACAAACTAAAGTGTAGGTGACAAAGCACTGGAAAAGGCTGCCCAGAGAGGCTGTGGAGTCTCCTTCTTCAGAGATATTTAAAATCCATCCGGATGCAGCCTTGTGTAATGTGCTTTAGGCAGTTCTGCTTTAGCAGGGGGGTTAGACTCTATGGTCTCTAGAGGTCTCTTCCAATTCTGACAACTTTGTGATTCTGTTTGAATTTGCAGGGCATAACTCCTCCTTCCCATACAAACATGAAACAAAGGGTTGTTCTTTTGATTGCACTTAGAAAAAAGAAAACATGTTAGAAACGTTTGACTGCCACACTACTCCATCACAAGCTTCTAGTTGATCTAAAACCAATCCAAATTTTAGCATTTTAAGAGTCTTCAAGTACTGCATGTCGTGGGGTTAAGCAGTGCAGACACATGAAAGAGGTAAGAAATGAGCACTTGGTGGAAGTTTACAGGATATGCCCTACTATGCAAACTTCCAGTCCCTCTGCTGAGAGTGCTGAAGCATTTCCAGAAGACAAGATACTGTTCCACTGGACAGGAATGAAAAAAGAAAGAAAATTTATGAGCTTGTAGGGAGAAATTTATCTGCAATTTAAAACTCAGTTGTTTTTTTGAAAACAGGGATTACACTGATTTTTGTATACTTCTTTTCAAAGAAAATATCATTGGCAGAAGGCCATGGCACGATTAAAGTCTTGTCTTCACTGCTCCAAACACAGCAGGTTTTCTTCTGTATTTTCACTATTCAGCTGTGGCTATTTCCATTGGTTCTCCTGTGTGAGAACAGCAGCTCTAGCTGTTTCCTCTACAACCTGACAACCACATTTCAGAATTCCTGGGAGACATCTTAAGAGCTGTGTATTTTGCCTCCCTAGGTAAGCAAGTAAAACACATCTGCAGAGGAAGAACCTGAAGACAAGTCAGAATAACTTGAGGCACTAGAAAGGCAGCTGCCAGCTTCCAGGATGTATGGTTGAACAAATAACTGAGTGCCTAGGGAAGGCAGAGCTAGTAATGCACCAAAACAGGTGGGGATTACAGCTGTCTTACACTTCAGGAAAATGAGAAACAGCTAAAGATACTTTCAAACAAACTATTTAATTTTATGATGCTAAAAAACCAAAAGGGAAAAGGGCACTAAAATCTTTCCCCTTCTCTGAACTACTTCTGGATCAACTATCGCTCATGTAGAAGGGCTCACATTCATTAAGCAAATGCTTTCCTTTTCTGAGCCCTCTCTCTTTGCAGACTTTCCCTGCCCTGGCATCACCTCTCATCTGTTTCCAGGAAAGGAAAGTCCCTGCTTTCATTCCATAACTTGGGAATCTTACTTCTCTCTTTCCCAATACTCTTGCCGTTTTCTCATCTTGACAGCTTCTAAGTCCTTAGAAATTCTAAATTATTAGCTGTGTGCCAACTAAAAGGAAGTCTGATGTAATAGGAATTAAGAGATTAAGGTCCAAACTCCATCTCTGTGAAGGACTGTCTTCCTGCCCTAGTTTGCCACTTGTTCTACGGAGTGAAAAGTTTTCCTATTCTCACATACAACCTGCTATTTACGTCGTCACTTTTTCCTGGAGTCGACAACCTAGAATAGTTCATGTGTTTATGCAGTGTCTGCAGCAATGAGGCTGAGTGTCAGGTCTGGTCCACGGTCACTGTTCTGTAACCTACTCTTTGTAGTACAACATAAAAGCTCTGAAGATTGTGCAAAGGATGTAGCAAACTGTTAGAGAACCTGCTGAGACCACATACCTCTGTTACATTTCTCCAGCAGTTTTTGTTGCTTATTAACTTCTGTTATCAAAGCAGCCTTTTCTTCTTTCACTTTATTAACCTAGAAAAGTAAATAGAGCAAATTAAAAAAATTATTTTATTAATGGCATAAGCTATATAGTACACACACACAATGCAAGCAGTATTTTGCTTTCACTAATTCTCTCTCTTAGGTTTGGCTTGATCTTAACGTTTCCAGTGGGATGAAAAGCATTTTTACCCCAATTTACAGACCCCGTAACAGACAGCATTAAACAGTTACAAACCGATCCTTCACATGGGGTTCCATGGCCCGTTCTCATGGCACGTACCAGACACAGCTGCGCAGAGAACATCTTTGGAACCTTTCAGGATGAGGCGCCGTAGCACCTGGTTGAAAAGTTAGTAGCTTGCCCTTGACTGTTTGCATTCTAATATAGTCAGGCTGCTGTTTTGCTTTTTTCCCTGGGCTCTGTTTATTGTCCAAGAGCTGTCAGCTGTGTCTTTCTGAATGCGAGTGGTGCACAGACAGGAAGAGCTACTAAGTCCTGATTTGCATCAGTACATGGCTTATCCAGTTTTCAAGCAGGAATGACACTGCTGGCTCAAAAAGCCAATTTGCTGGTCTAATTACCATGACAGGGTACTGCCAGTGGCTAAACTCAAGGATATGCTCAATGAAGTAGCACCAGTGATTAAACTGGATGTTATCTGAAAGTGTTTCTTGCACATCCACAGGTTTAAGGAAATCCAAAAAAACCCCACGGGCTGCGATGGTAAGGCGCTGTCAGGAAGTGGAGATGAGTTCTAATATAGCCATTAGAACACGTCATAAAAAGTGATGTGCCAGCAGCAGCAGCAGACTGGACTCTGGTGGAGACAGCCCCTTCTAGCTGTATACCCTAAGTGGTCCATCATATGCACAGGCTGGCAGGACTTGCGATTAGATAGTATTCAATTAACTTCACAACTGAGCATTTTAGCAAAATCAGATACAAAAAGTACTGACTACACACTAGCGTGGTCTCGCCTTCCATGGTACAATACATACTTCTTCAATTACTTCTACAAGTTTGCACCTCAGGTTTTCCAGTTCAATGGCTAAGGTCTTCTTTTCCTCATGAACAGATAGGATTTGATCTCGCAGCTCTACAGTTTGGGGAAGGAAAAGAACAATATCTTTTTTACTATTGTAAGAAAACAACAAAGGGAATGTCACAGCAATGCAGGTACAATAGGGAATGAAATACCTTAACTGCATGCAAAGCACAAGTTATAATCAAGGTATATCCTCAATAATTTAGGATCTTCACGTAAGTGTCAAGTAACAGACCTATAACTGTGCCACAGTTTCAGATTTACTCTATTGAAGTAGCCGACTTGTTCAGTACTGCCACCTTTGTCTGCATTCTAAATGATTAATTCCCTGCTATATCCGGGCCAATGCGGCTACCACAGCGTTCTCCGTCCTACTCAGGAGACTTGCATCACAGATACTTCAGTACAGAGGCAGCAGAAAGCAATTTTTAATAGGCGTCCTATAAACAAATTAATGCACTTCAATTCTTTTTGGATCATGAGTTCCTGCCACAAGGGAAATAAACAAAACAGGCACTTAATACTTAGGAGGTTTTCACTGAAGAAATTGTCCTGAACAGCTGCCAATTTATAGTCTGTAAAATTACGTGAACAGAGCCAGAATATAACCTTTACTGATGGAAGAGCTAATGCTTGTAATTTTCTCCTCAGAATTTTTGTTCCTTAATTATCAAAATATGAAATAAATTAAATTTGTATTGGAATAAAACATTTTATTATAATCACTTCTTAACAGGAGATCAGTTTGCACACATAATATAGCAAGGTTTAGGTTAACATTAAAACACCACAAAAAAAAAAAATTTATTGATATGTATCTCAGGGGCTCTCATTCCCCACCTGCTTCCATAGCACTGCTGTTCTCTGAATACCAGCCAGGAGTTGAGAAAATTCCTGCTAATCAACTGCAGGCGAAGACAACATGATGAATGTCATTCTGTTTGGTCTCACTTCTTGAAAATGTTGATTCTACCCCTCCCCACCCAATGCAGGAGCCTCAGATTTCTTTTCCTCCAAATTAAAAGCACACATGCTCTGAAGTAAATAAAAAACCTTGTTTTCCAAGAAGATTCTTGAACCAAATCTTTTTTATTGATGTGTGCTTTCCAGTAAAATCAATGGGAAAAAGTGTCTTACTGACATTTATGGTAACTGGATTAAGTTGGGTCTTACAATACATAAATTGTAGGACCCCTGAGAAGAAAGCGTATCTATCTGCTTTTAGATACAGGGTATGCATTAAACTGCTTGATCAACACTGCTGAGTTTTTAGTTCTCATTATATCTCAAAGGTCAGTTAAAAACAAAAACCATACCCAAAACCTATAAATGAATTTCAGGTACTGCCCTGAGACTGACAGTTCCAGTAGGAACTAAAGCTTTACTATCACCTTTTTTAGCAAAAATGGAAGGTGAGGAACAAAATTTTACTCCTTTAATAAATGAGAGGATTTTAATCAAAGAGCCACAGACTGTACTACCTTCTTTGTATATCCTTATGGAAAAAGGATGGGAGGGAAGGATGCATTCCAAGAAGCATCCAATATTCTATTAACAGTGAGAACAGTAGACGACTGACAAAGTTCCCAGCACAAAACACAACTGCCAGGAATCACAGATTTCACCTTGGACAACACCATAAGACATTAAGAAGAGTTTTCAAAACACATCTTTAATTGTGCTTGGTCTTTCACTTAGCAGGTACTCCAACATGTAACTTCAGAGTTCTCTGAAGACAAACACAGTGCAGCTTAGCTTAGACTGGGGACACAGCCCCAACGCTGCCTTTTGGTACATGTTGTCAGAACACTGTTACCATACGCACATACGCTTCTGTCCAGGGACAGGGCTGGAACGTCTATAGCAAACGGTACACTGGTGCTTTTAAAATACTCAGCACTTGTACAAGTCAAGTCATTAACATTTAATAATAAGCCAGAGAGGGGAGCAGAAGCCCAGAGTTCTCAATCCTTTACAACATGCCACATTTTGCTCTTTAATGGATTCTTCGGCAAGGCAGAAAGCATATACTTAAGAACCTTTCTTGAGATATCTCTTATTTGACCCTGCTACCCCCCTAACCATGCTTTCCTCTGATCTGCAGCCAGAGTCTTCACTCTCTTTAAATGTATCCTTGACATCTTTCTCCAATAAAAGACAGGAGGAACTCCAGAGTGTTATTCCCTATTCACATGGGTTATATAGTGTGGATCACACTGGTCTCTGCCTCTTTCCCTACACCTATAGGAGGGAAAACTGTTAGTATGACATCTTATTTCTTGGGTGGGATTTTACATGGGTTGGAATTTTTTTTGCATTTTTAAAAACAGATGCTCTTTTTTTTTTTCTGTGTGATGCTTTGTACCACTTCACTAAGGCTGCTGCTGCACTCAAACAGAAAACAATTGAGCTGTAGGTGGACATTTCCTATTGTAACTCATTATCAGAGGAAAAAAAGGGTAAAGCTTTTTTTAAAATGAACCACTTAATTTCTTTGTCACCAAATGCAGAGGCAGAGTTTGATGAGATTGTGGATTCTAGAAATACAAACTGAAGGACAAATTTCTTAGTAAAGCAGCTATTTATCAGTGTATATCTCCATGTACCCAAGTTTGCTGGTTTACCCAGTACAACAGTCCCTTTAAGTGGCTTATTTGGTAATAGCTCTGGAATCTGAATGAATTTTGTGCATACAAAGGTACACAATGGAAAATGGAGACTGCTGTCTTGCAAGCTTTGAAATAGTGACTCTGCAGTGGAAGCAGTAACCAAGGTGACCTTGCCTTTTTGCTTAACTTCTATTAAGAATCTGAGGAAATATTTTGGTTACCAACACAGTAACAATGGCTGCATAAAACCCATTTTCCCACCGCGCTGAAACTTATTGTACAGGCTGTATATCTGCTATGTGCACCAAACAGTATCACTACAAGCTTGTCATGTTCTCATAGCCTTTCCTGGCTTTGATGACCATGCTCAGAACCAGCCAGATCTCTGGTCCAAAGCAATACTGCCATTCTTTAGGCAACTTCTGCCCTGTATGGTGGTGTAGCCTCAGCAACAACGCTCACCTTTCATTTGCTGCTGACAATGAACAGAACTGCATGATCCAGAGTTAGCTTCTGTATCTGTAGATGAATCCTCCTCATCAATATTAATTTCTTCGGTAATAATTTCTGAGCCCAATTTTGCCATATAAAGCATACTAATTCTCTTCAAGGTCTTATTTTCTTTGTTCAGCTGGAATTGAGAAGCACAAACAGTAAACAGCTACTTAATCTGTCTTTAAGCTGCTGTGCAAGACAAAAATAAAGGTCAACTGTAATGTTTTTCTCTCATCATTAAAAGATCTACCATTCAACATGAAAATGGTCTGAAGATGAGAAGCTTGTCCACTTCCTCCTTTGAGGATGCTTGAGTTCAACAAGATGCTTTATCCATGCTCTTCTTTCCTCTCTGATACTTCTGATTAATAAATACCCTGTGTAGGTTCAACTTAAATTAACTCAACTATCAAGCTTGCTTAATGTTAAGCATTCTTTGCAACAGCTGCTTCAGCTCCTTACCCTTAAGGATGTAATAGCATCAACAGGAGCCCTAACTGGATGACCTGAGGAAGAACTTATGTTTCTCAAAGCCTGTCTGGTTTTGCCAGCTATATCAATTGAACAAAAACACTCCTACCTCCCTCCCAAGATGCAAGCCATATCATAAGCCATCTCTTCAACCACGAGTCAGAAAGTGCTCTGAGTTGGATGCTTAAGCACATGACTGGTTGGTGGATGACTCTGTAAGGCACCTCCTGTGCCTTGATGAAGATGCAGGAAAAACTGAACAACAGGGATTGCTGTGTTTTATTCCCACCACTTATTTCACTGTCCTGCATCTTGACACCCCACACCTCAGGCTCTCAGCAAGTTCAGCACAGTCTTCAGAGTTGTCAGGAGTGTGCTGAGGTGACTAACCAGCCACCTGCCAAGCATTCAGCTGGTATCCAGTAGCATCCCCAAGGGATCACTACTGGGCCCAGTTCTATTCAGTATCTTTACTGATGACCTGAATACAGGGATTGAATCTACACTTAGTAAATTCATGGATGACACCAAGTTGTGGGGGAGCATCGATTTGCTGGAGGGGAGGAAGATGCTGCAGAAAGATCTGGAGTCAATGGGCAGAGGCCATCAGATAAGGTTTAACAAGGCAAAGTGCAGGGTACTACATTTTGGCCACAGTAACCCCTGGCAGCTACAAACTGTGGGATGAGTGGCTGGAGAGCAGCCTGGCAGAGAGGGACCTGGCAGTACTGGTTGACAACCGGTTGAACATGAGCCAGCAGTGTGCTCAGGTGGCAAGAAAAGCCAATGGAATCCTGGCTGATACCAGGAATAGTGTGGCCAGCAGGACTAGGGATGTAATTCTCATACAGTATGGGGCACTAGTGAGGCCTCTAGTATTGGGGGCAGTTCTGGGCCCTTCAAGAAAGAGACTGAGGTGCTGGAGTGGGTCCAGAGGACAGCAGCAAGGCTGGGGAAGGGACTAGAGGGAAAATCTGATGAGGAGAGGCTGAGGGAGCTGAAGTTGTTTAGCCTTGAGGAGACTCAAAGGAGGACCTTATCCCTCTCTATAACTACCTGAGGGAAAGTTGTAGACATGTGTGGGTTGGGCTTTTCTCCCAGGCAACTGGTGATAGGACAAGAGAGCAGGGCCTGAAGTTGCAATAGGGGAGGGTTAGATTGGGTGTTAGGAAGCACTTCCTCAAGGAAAAGTTGATCAGACCGTGGAATGGATAGCCAGGGAGGTGGTGGAGTCTCCACCCTAGGAGGTGTTTAAGAAAAGACTGGACATGGCACTTAGTACCATGGTCTAGGTGATTGTGGTAATGTTAGGTCACAGGCTGGGCTTGATGATCTTAGATGTCTTTTCCAGCCTCAACAATTCTCTGATTCTGTGATCCCCTGCACTCCTTGCATTAGAATGAGGCTGTTTTCTTCTAATCATGCAGGCTGATCCTGAATTTTTACCTCAAAAATCAACTTTGATCCCCTTTTCCTCATTTCCCACAACTATGGGACATTTCCTCAAGAATCACAGAACATTATGGATTGGAAGAGACCTTGAAAGATCATCTAGTTCAATCTCCCTGCCACAGCAGGATCACCTAGAACTTCATGTCATTTCCAAAGAATGAAACTGAGCAACTGGGGAAGGGTGGTGTGAGGAACCTTAGATGGTTTAGTCAGCTCACAACAGCAAACAAATCAGCTTTGCTAAGCAGCCCCGTGGGGTAAAGCTACTCTGAACTGCCCCTGTATGTGCATTACAGGAAAAGTGCATTACAGGAAAAGTGCAGAGAAGAAGAAAAGTTGCATAAATATGTTCATTTTCTTACTTATATGCTGATTGTCTCTCTTATGAATTCTAATATAGTGTCATTATGCAAACAATTAAGTAAATACCTCCAGAAAGTACATTGCTAATGCATCTAAATTAAAGTGATTTCTTGCTGGTGTGATTTTTACCATATCTAAGGATGTACTTTGGGCAGGAGATGGGGAGGGGGAAGAAAAAATGAAAAAGGCAGTCAGCATTGCTAATGAAATTTGGTTCAAAATTGCTGTAATCCATTTTCTGATGAAGTGGCTCAGATGCATTTTACACAACCAAAAATATATAAGAGAGATAAAAACATTCTTTAATAATAATGCACTTCTGATGAGATGGAATATAGAAAATTACACACTTGTTAAATTCATCAGACTAGACGCAATCAACAGAGCAGCGGAGGTCACCTTTCCCCTGCCCTCACTCTGCTTTCATAAACAATCACCTGAAATGTAATGCAGTGGTTGACTTTTTCCATTTTATTTAGACACTAAAATGCTCATTATTGTTTTATATCTCGCACAGGACAGTTCTAAAACTTGTTTTCCATTTAACCTACATGCATATGAAAACTAGATACCAAGATGCTGATCCATGACTTACTGTCCCAAAATAAAAACTAAATTTAAACGTTGTGAGGGGTTTTTTTTTTTTTATATTTTACACCTCATGTACAGTTCATAGATTTTTTTTTTCCCCCTTTCAAAGTAATTTTACATATCTGTGAGATTATATGAAAACATATAAGGGACATACAGACAATCTCAAGTTTTAAAAATAATAAAATAAAGAAATTGGATGGAAGAAAATCACCATAATTATTCTCACCTTAGAAGCCAAAGCCTCCGCACTTTCACGACACGTCTTCTCAATTTCAAGATGGTTCTGAATGCAGTTTACTTCCTCAATAACCATGTGAGAAACTAGGGGAAGAGTTTAAAAGTTAGTCACTATTTTCCTGCCTTTGACACATGCATCCCATGATCAGAAATATCACATCTTCTGTTAACTCTCCATGCAGGCATTTCAAATACAGGGAAGCATGTACTTAGATAATCTCCACTGATTTTGAACACTGGAATTTTTGAAAGCATTGCTTAAAGCTTAAAGACATGCCAAGCATTAGGGTGAAACTGCAAAACTGAGCATTAACTTATAGAAGGTCAGCAAGACTTAGCCATTTCAATAATGTTTGAGGAATCACAGGGAGATCATTAGGACAGTCCCTTACAATTGCCACCTAACTATGAGGGTGGTGAGGCACTGGAATAGGTTGCCCAGAGAACCTGTGGATGTCCCATCCCAGCAAGTATTCAAGAACAGGTTGAATGGGACTCTGGACAACCTCTTCTAGTGAGAAATGTCCCTGGTTACAGTTGAAACTAGATAACCTCTAATGCCCCTTCCAACATAAACCATTCTGTGATTCTATCATTGCCATAATAATCCTCTTGGAAAATTGGTATGGACACGGTTCTCACAAGTTTGGAACCTCTATATTTCTAATGAGCAAGATTAACGGAGGCATTTCAAAGATATTTTCACCTTCTGTTCACGTATACACACTGTTTTAAGTATTATTACACTTGCTAAACACACTCTACAAGAAGAGCTGCAGGACGGATATACAGTACAAGCCCAGGGCAAGTTAACTAGGAAACAGAGAAAGGGGTTAAGCAATATGGTCCTATGAAGTAAAATCATTGACACAGTATATTTTATTCATCTTGTTGTGCCCCATGAGCATCAAAGCCACCTGCAGCACCTGGGACACACCTTGATGGAAACTCCACACTTCTTGCACTTGAGATTTTGACAATCTCAACTGAACAACTTAAATTCTGTACTACTGTATGGCTAAAGCCTCTCTGCATTTGAGCATGCCCTAGAATACACGCCGTGGTCTCACACTCTACCTTTGCAGCTCCCAACAAAGGTTCAGACACCAGCATGCATGCACATAATCTTCCATGAGGAGATTCCATTTTCATGGAACAGAATGGATTGAAGCCTCCTTCTCTGGCCTTTAAAACCCGCCTGGATGTGTTTCTGGATCTAGGTGATCCTGCTGTGGCAGAGGGGTTGGACTAGATGATCTTTCAAGGTCCCTTCCAATCTCTAATCTGTGATTCTGTGATTCCATTTCTCCAGCTAGCACCTTGCTCCCATTGAAACAACTCTTGGCTTCTGGCACCCTCATCCATCCTAAGCAGCAGTCTGGACCCTAATTCTGCAACAGAATCACAATGCAGATTTCTTCTCAGCCCACTGTCAGGATCTCAGTATGTTGAAAGGACTGTCTGCAGCTGAGCAGTGCCTTGGAGAGGGAACAAGGCTGGAAGAATATAGTGTAAATAGTTTTTCCGATATGTCCTTTCATTAAATGAAGATGAAATACCATTCCAGCTACTAATACTCAATCTGAGAAAGGAAAAGCTTCAAATAGTTTCTATGTCTTCTGGTTTTTACTCTACTTGACTTTGGGAATTTGGAGTAATGAAATGCTTTGGACAGGATGAGGGAGCAGTGGAGATGCAGAGCTGCTCCCGTTTTACAGACAGGAATCTAATGGCCTCAGGCAAGGCTAAAGTTAGGAAACAAGGACTGGGCTCACATGTCAGAACTAGGAATTACTCTTGGTTCATTTAAACTTAATTAACCTGCAATTATGATTAACTCAGGGGAAAAAAAATCTTTCCAAATTAGATACAAAAATATATTATTTCCTAAGTCTGTCCAAAGTTCTTATTATGTCAATATTAAAATTCATAAAGCAGCACTAAGTGGCCTGAAACATCTCTAACCTTGACAGATTTTTTTCAGGGGTAATAATAATCCGCAGCAAATGCAGGCCAACCAAAAACCACTTAACTAATTAGTAGTTGCAGTCACCGAGAAAACATGAATCAACACTGTTATTACAAGTGGCACATTTGAGTGGCATCTAATTATGACTTGATGAGCACGATACTTGCATTATCAACATTACTACTGCATCCCATCAGGGACTAAAAGCCGCTGATGGCATTGACTGCGAGAAACTCCCACTCAATGGTACTGCAGCACCCAACAATCTCCTTGGCAGGGGCACCCTCACTAAATGACATGTTAAGCATAATTACTGCTAGACATTGTAAATAAACAGGATTGGAAGTGAAAATTGTACCAAGTGCATAAGACACAATCTGACACATTGGAAGTGGCAGCCTTAATTGAGAGTTTCTTTGACTGCTCAAGATCATTTCAACTGCATTTCTCGGAGGACAGTGATTATAACTGTGGAGACAGACGGCATAATGGTATCAGCACTGCTGACAGAGCAGTGAATTAAATTGTATCTGCTGTTGTGTGAAAGCCTTGATGAGAGGTACAGATCCTTAGTGGTCTTATCATTATAACACAATGGTCATGTTGTCATCAACCTTGCTGGCTCCAATTGAAAAGAAATGATTGTGTGTTGAAGCTTTCCCCCCCACCACCACCTTCTATCTCTTGTGCTCAATAGAACCAATTTTCAGAGAGCTATGAAATCACGCAATAGGGCCTAAAATGCAGCTGCTTGGCATACAAACGGGGCCCCATTAAACTGGAATCACACACAATATGTGTTTATGCCAGGAGAACAAATAGAAGCTGAGTACAGGCCAAGTTTATTCACAGACACAAAGCCAATGTAGCTCTTCATCAATATAATTGCCTTTTATATTGTCGTTTAAATAATGGGCTCTATTATTGCCTTAAAATCCTAATATTCCTGGCATTTTATCACTATGTTTACAAGGTATGTCCTTTAAAAATGTGAAAGGAAGATAAAAGAAACCTATAAAATTTTACAACATCAAATATTACTTCAAATATTAAGTCTTAACTACTTGACATTTTCTGCCACACTCTTGTATTCCTCATAACAAAAACAAAACAGGCTGCTGCTTTTTCCAAAGGAATTAGACTTCTTGGAGAACATTCTTGCCTAAAAGAACAGTGATCTAAGATCAGTCAAAGCAGCAGATGATTCCTGTTGACTTTAAATAATTTTCCATAATCACATCCATACTTATAAAATAGAAGTGAACAAATTCCTCAGTACATTCACACAGAGGTACAGACCATGTGATTTCCTTCACTTGCATTAACTTCATGCACATTTCTGATGCTTCATCGTGCAGTTCACTGTACTGGCACAAACCAGATGTAACATACTACAATCCTATTCTAATTGTCTCTTCTAAGGAGCTATTCCACTAGGATACTTCCACTCCCATTAGATGTGCTTTGTTGCTTCCAGACACCACAGAGCTTAAATAGAACCATTACCATAAAAGTGTAAAACTCTGTGCTGACATTCTCAGTCCAGACAAGACAGAACTTGCTCAAGAGAGAGCGCAGCTCATTCTAAAAACCTCTATTGGTATTTCTATGCTTAAAGCAATTTTAGTCTGTCTTCATTATTATATTAGCGATCTCAGCAATATGGTCAAATCCCACTCAGTCCAGCATTTCATGGAATCATAGCGTGCTTTGGGTTGGAAGGGACTTTTTAAAGGTCACTTAGTGCAAGCCTCCTGCAGCAAGCAAGTGACTAGATCAGGTTACTAAGAGCCCTGTAACCTTGAACATTTACAGGGATGGTGTATCTGCCACCTCTTTGGGCAACTTGTGTCGGTGTCCAACTATCCTCAGCATTAAAAAATTTTCTTCCTTGTCTCTAGTCTCAATTTACCTTTTTTCGGTTTTAAACCAGTACTGCTTGTCTTGACACAATAGGACTTACTAAAATGACTGTTCACATATTTCTTATGGGCCCACTTTAACTATTCCAAGGGTGCAATAAGGACTCCCTGAAGCCTTCAACAAACTGAACAACCCCAACTTTCCCAGCCTTTCTTCATAGGAGATATATTCCATCCCTGTGATCATCTTTGTGGCCTCCTCTGTACCTGCTCTGGCAGGTCCGTGCATGTGCTGAGGATCCCAGAGCTGAACACAGGACTCCACGTGAGGTGTCAAAGGCAGAATCACCTCTCCTGACCTGCTGGCCATGTATCATTCCAAAAGTCACTGGAAGAATCCAGGTGAGACACAGACACCACTTGTGCCACTGTACTTTCACCACTTTGCACCTTAAGAATATATATACACCTGTGTCAGAGTGTATAACCACTGTGCCAGCAGTGAAACAGTGGTCACAGTCTCACCAAATTAGTTTTGAAAGAGAAACAGCCAATGGTCCTGAATCTTTGAACACTACTGTAGAGTATGCTCATAACCCTCTATATCAAAAAATTCTCAACTCACTTTTTTGAAACTCCTCCAGTTTTTTGACAGCCTCATCTCGTTCTTGCTTGATTTTGTCACACTGCAGAAGATAAAAACTGACATGAAATACTGATCCCAGTTATTTAATTAGCAGTCAGTCACAACATGCAGAATCAACAGATCGATTGCTGGCACAGTAACATACCAAAGCCCAGCAAAGCTTTTTTTTCCTTTCAGTCACGTAAAATTGATGGCAACTATATACAAAATTAATTACACAGTATATCCTAACAAAACTGGCAAGTTCCACTTTGAGGTTCCAATTCAGAGCTACTCCAGAAGTATTTTGAAGAGCTGCATTATCCAAAACTGTTATAAACAGTCATTCATGATCCACACATCTTTAAAAACAATACTCTGCCCTGTATAGCAAGAAAGTGCTTTAAGTTTAGTTTCTTTAGCATCAGCAGACTTGGAGAAAGAGGCCTACATTTCTATACCTACCTGGTGCAAGGAAAATCTCAAAGCTGATAAACTGAGACATGGTGTTCAGCTTTACATCATCATGAGCAAAGCTCTGGGCTTCAGGAGGGGAGGACACTCATTCTCATAATTTGAGGATTTCCCATCTCCCCAGTTTTATTAATTTGGGAGTTAATGTTAATACTACGCAGAGCTGCAATCACCGATTTTATGATGGAAGGCTTCTTCAAAGAGAAAGAATAAACCAGACGTTTAGACATCTCTAAGACAATCCCTTCTACAAGTAAACAAAACAACTCAAAGAAATGAGTAAACTTCCCAAGAGACACAGTCAGTGATTAACCACACTGTGAAAACACATGACCCAGGGTGGGGGGGAAGTATGACTGGCACACAGCATGTCCTACACACGCAGCACACCAGACATCCTTCCTCACATGCAGCTGTGTATGCTAGCAGAAATAAATCAACAGAAGAGCAAGAGTTAACTTCTGGAAAAGATCTGTGTCACTGAGCAGTGCAACTGCAATTTCAAGGGTATCAGTCATTGGAAGAGAACTGGAGTAAAAAGAACTTGAAATGATTTTGCTTAATTTTCAGTTTTTCCACATGAAGACATCTCCACTTTGAATTAACTGGGAAAGGAGCCTGCTTTAAGTAACAAGGTGGGGGAGAGCCTGATTCAGAAGCAGCCAAATTCAAGAGACCCCTTCTATCAGCTCTAGAGGACCTTGGGACTCATCCAAGGATCAGCTCTGGGCAAGGAGAGGATGCCACTGGTGTCGCCTCAGGGGCAGCCTCCATGCAAGCTTTGGAAGCCACTGCCAACGGCTCTCTGTGGGAGCAAAAGGAGCTGCGCTCAACGCGTACTCTCTCTTCTTAAGGCACTAGGGTGATTAGAAAAGGGACAGAAGGTGAGTACGGGGGACAGGTCAGTCACCAGCTGCTGTAAAGATCTGTGAAACAAGACTGAGCTAGAGAGCAAGCAACATGTGCAGAGAAAGCAGCCCTGGACAAGAACTTATCCTTGCATATGACCCTGTTAACAAATAAGCTGTTAAGAAACCTTTGCACAGGAGAAGCAGGGACGGGAGATCTATGCATAAATCTTGCCACTTGCTGTCCTCCCTCTGCAACATTTTTCTTTACCTTACTGGCAGAAGTGCAGTCGGAAAACAGGAGACAG
The DNA here is from genome assembly GCA_028565055.1 of Phoeniculus purpureus. Lineage (NCBI taxonomy): Eukaryota > Metazoa > Chordata > Aves > Bucerotiformes > Phoeniculidae > Phoeniculus > Phoeniculus purpureus. The sequence continues at coordinate 18,716 of JAOXOE010038095.1, read as the reverse complement.
TAAAAGATGCAGAAGGTACTTCTGATTATCCTGCAGAGCACAGCTCTGCTGCAAAAGGGGGAAATCAGTGCTAGCTGCTGCCTCTTCATTTCTCACAAGAGGGACTCTGTAACCACACTGGCATATTTCACCCACAGATTTTACTGCATGCTTTCAGCCCACTGCACTTCAAATAAACAAGGGTGTTCAATGCTCGGTTTTTAAAAACCAGGAAGATTTATGTTTTAAGGATCTTATCTGTTGCCTGTAGAAGTCAACAGGACACTTTCCCTGTTGTTGGAAATCTTGACATAGAAGATGTAGTAGATCTCCTTTATCCCAAATGAGAAGAAACTCTCCTTTCAAAATCCTCCAGCAACAAGCTGCAAGGCAGAGCAGCTTCCCCTGTGCAGCGAAAGGGGAAGTTCAACAACCTATTCCACTTCACTTTGAGTGCTGTTTGCAGAGTGTGCTCCATTCGGACCACGGCAAGCTGACTACTCTCCTGATCGAAATGGACATTTCTCTGTATCAGAGGTTTGGTTTCTGCAGAGCAGTTTCTGCTCCCAGTTGCACTTCTTTAATATTTTCCTGTTGTTCCTACTGTGCTTCAGAATGAAGGAGCAGGAAGAAAGGGAGAGCAGGAGATTGCTACCCTTGCTGGAATGATCAATGGAAAGTACTTCACCTTTGTCTTGCAATCAAACCTGTACAAGCAGAGCTACTTAAGTCTTAGCAAAGAAACCCTAGTTTATGTCAAATTTTCCTAAAAAACTAGAAAAAGTTTAGACTGTCTTTAACTACTTGTATTGTTTCACACTGGAAGGTTACACAAACAAAATACTCCTATGAAGCAGTCAGGCTTAGTAATAAAAAAAAAAAAACCCACAGTCAGCTCTTAAAATAGATTGACCTTACCTTCAAAACCAGAAAGTTTCAAAACATCAAATTTAGAAGTGTCAGCTTCTCTCAAAAAGCTACACTGCAGCCTTCAAGACTCATAGCCACCTCAATTTTCAAAAAAAACAATGAGGTGTATTAGGAGCAGATTTATTAATTAACAAGAACATCATTGATGCTAAATGTTAACACACAAACAGTACACACAAGATTATTATAACATCTACTGTTCTCTGGTCACGTTCAAGAGCATGCAGTGCAGCTGTTGAGGAGAAACAGCTTTCAAGTATGTGCTAAGTCCTCCTTCTCAGTGTTAACAGATAGTTCTGTGCTCAACTGTCTTCAAATAAAACAAAAAAAGAGTAACTCCTGGATTGTCACTAAATTTTCTTGTTTTAACTTTATTTTGTCAGAAGTTATAGCTTCTCTGCAGAGGAAAGTAAGGGTTTATATCACTGCATGTACAAAAATTTTCATCTACTATTTATAGCACCATTATTCCAATTTAAAAATGTAATAGACAGTATTTCCAGTCCAATCTAGATCTAGCCGTCAATGACAATTAAAAAACACCAACACTGCATCTGTATAAATCAATTCTGTTTCCAAGATTACTTTTCTGAGTAATTCCTTACAATTCTTCACCTCTGCAGGGGCAAGGTCAGCAGTTGCAGATTTTTTTCTTGTAGGTACACAAAATAAGAGACAACACGTTCACTGCCAGCACCGAGAACTGATCTGCTGACTGTTCACAAGTAAATCACATACACATGTTAAAGTTTGGTGCTCAAACCAAATACTGCATTTAAAGCAAGGTGAACAGAAGGGAATGAACTTGCCCTGTACTCGGCATGGCACTCATCTGGCATTGCACTAGACCCATCATGGGAACCTGACACCACAAGGCCTTAGAATTGTCTAGGTTGGAAAATATCCTCAAGATTATCCAGTCCAACCACCTGTTGAACTGTACCAAGCTCACCACTAAAACATGTCCCTAAGCTCAAGGTCTACATGACTTTTAAATACATAAAGGGATGCAGCTGCCTCCTTGAAAACCTATTCCAATAGCTGATGACCCTTTCACTAGCTTTTCCTGATGTTTAAATTTAACTCCCCCAGCACAACTAGAGGCGATCTCCTCTTGTTCCATCACTTACTACTTCTGAGAAGAGACCAATCCACCTCTCTGCAGCCTCCTTTCAGGAAGTTGTAGACAGCAATAAGGTCTCCCCTCAGCCTCCTTTTCTTCAGACTTAACAGCCCCAGCTCTCTCAGCTGCTCCTCACAAGGTTTGTATTCCTGACCCTTCACCAACCTTGTTACCCTCCTTTGGGCCCAACACCAGCATCCCAATGTCTTTCTTGTATAGAGGTGCCCAAAACTAGACACCCAAGGCATGGCCATGTTGGAAAGTCAATGCACATGACTGCCTAAAAGCCTATGGACACACAGCCTTTGCAAACTCACTCCCAACAGCCTAATGACTCCTTGCTACTAATTCCAGGGAGGCCTGGGTTTCTTGTCTATTCTCTCCTAACAGGCTGCTTCTTTGCCAAGTATTTTTCTCATAAGCTCCTACTGACTTCATTAAGGCGCCTTCAAAGGGCAAAAACAAGAAAGAGATTGTTCAGCCCAGATATTAAGATGCAAGAAGTTCACGTAGTAGCCATATAGTCAATTAAGCCATTGCTAAGCAACACAAGACACAATCTTCCCCATTTACACAGACTGAAATTTATGCAGATTTCATGCTTGTTCTAAAATTATGAGTTTGTTACACTGCTCAGAAGTATCCTATGACATTTGCTATTCTCTGCTTAGAGAAAGAACGAGCATGTCATCAAGGCAGAATCCCTTCTCCATTCCCCTTTGGTGTCAAAACATATAATCCATTCTATACATGTGCTTTAACAGAGCAAACACCATGAATGATGTATCAGGGATACAGCATTACACCTACTGCTTTGGAAAACTGTCTTGCCTTTTTCTTTTCCCTACTGGCAGTATGACAAAACACTGTCAAAACCAGCGTTTGGAGTCATTTCTGTCTGATTAGCAACTAGTCAAATATTTATTCATGATCTGACTCTGCATACGTCAGAACTGCATATTAATTTATCTACACTGATGTGTGCAACTGAACATCAGTTATCTGGTTTTGGGGGACTGGTATAGCTGTTTAGTTGGCTACCTCAATTAAAAGGATGGCCTAAGAGAAATAAACTGACACTGTCATTTTTGATCCAGATTTTCATAGAATCATGTAGGCTGGAATCATCACATCCAACCATCAATTCTACTCTACAAGTTCACCCTTAAACCATATCTCCCAACACTACATCTAAACATCTTTTAAACTCATCCAGGGATGGTGACTCAAGCACCACCCTGGGCAGCCCATTCCAGTGCCTGATCACTCTTTCCATTAAGAATTTTGAAAGTATTTAAAAACAATTAAAAAAAGAAAAATGCCTACACCAGTTTTGTCAAAGACCCCACCTGAGGTCTCTAAACTGGCAGTTTAGAAAGACAATGAGGAAGAGACACTGAGGATCAGAGATGATCTATTTTGCCTCTGAATTATCAGGGTTATTAGCACTCTTTTCAGCAGTAGTGCTTTGAACAAAGCAAGCTATGTGAAAGCCAATTTATTTCCTAATCATAAGAAAAACTATGGAACAAAGAGCATTAATTTTCATAAACCAAAATTACATCTTATTTTAGGTTGGCTGTCCATTTTTCCACCAAGTCCCATTTTTCTAATATAAACGAGAAACATTTCTCCACTGGCAAAACTCATCATTCAGAGCCATGTAAGTATAATAGCAGCAAAAAAAATTGCCACTGAGTGCACATACATGCAGAGTGCTACCCAACTCCTCTGCAGTACTTTTCAGAAATAGTCTACAAATCTTCTTCTAAGAGAAAAAACAACTTTTTCTTCCTCCTTTTGACGCAATTATGGGATCATAACTGATGTAGAGGAAGCCATTTGCTTACACTCATGGTGACAGAAAGTGGCAGAAACTGGAACAAAAGTGTCCTACAGCTTCCCAGACCCACAGGCAGAGAAAGCTAGTGTTATACTTCCTCCAGTATAAGGGCTGAACCTGCAAAGCATGAACTAAGTTACAGAGTTTGAGAGACACTAATGAGCTTTTGGGATTACCCAGTCCTGTAACAGCACAAGGAATAGTTTCTTCCAGGTCTGGCACTGTAAGCAAACAGAACCATGAACTCTATAGCAGAAGATTTAAATTTTTTGGTACAAATACACTTAGGGTCTCACATGTAATCATTTGAGTCCAAGCACTTAAAACAATTAAGCAGGACTGCTTACATAAGCACACCAACTTGCAGGACCAAGGTTCTTTGGTGGAGGATACTTACCTAACTACGGAAAATCCTCCAACCCTGAGCATGTGCTCAACTAATTTGCCCTCCTGGAAATGTAATCCCCATGTGCTTGGGGTTGGAGGATTTTCAGTTGTGCAAGAATTCTGAAAAACAACATACCAGGGTTCCAAAGAAACACACAGGAATGGCTAGAGATAAGCAATTACAGTAAGGGAGTCTTGTGCGGGAAAGGAGCAAGAAAGAGAGAAAAAAAGAACACAAAGAACAACTGCACAATTTCTCATGTTACCTTGATTTTGGCAAAAAAAAAATTCATTGGAATTGTCTTTGAAGAAAACACTCTTCTAAATAAAAATGCAACTCCAGAAAAGCCTCCTCTTTCCTTGTCCCAACCTCTAGCCTAAACAGAGCTCTTTTGAAGAAACCTCAAAGGCAGCAAGATTAATACAGGGATGCTGCCTGGTTGTGCAGGAACAAAGTCATGAAAGCCAAGGCACAGCCAGAACTGAACTTGACGAGGGATACGAAGAAAAACAAAAAGTATTCTATAAGTATCTAAATCAGAAAAAGAAGGTCAAAGAAGGTGTACCGCCCCCACCCCTGAATGAGAAAGGATGGTGAATTAGTAATAACTGATAAGGAGAAGGCTGAGGTACTCTCAACAACTTCTTTGCCTCTGTTTTCACTGACAACCTCTCTCTTCGCAGCCCTCATGATAGTGAGTCACAGAAGAGGGGCCAAGTTGACAAAGTCCCTCCCACTGAAAGAAAAGACAAGGTTCATAACCACCTGAGGAACCTGAACATAAACAAGTCCATGGGACCTGATGAGATACATCCCAGACTATTGAAGGAATTAGCTGATGCAGTTACTGAGACACTCTCCATGATATTTGAGAAGTCTTGGCAGTCAGGAGTAGCCCCTAGCAACTGGAAAAAGGGGAATATCGTGCCCATCTTTAAAAAGGGTAATCAAGAAGACCCTGGGAACTACTGACCTGTCAGCCTCACATCTGTGCCTGGGAAGATCATGGAACAAATCCTTCTGGAGAACATGCTAAGGCACATGTAGGACAGAGAGGTAATCCTAGGTAGCCAGCATGGATTTACTAGAGGCATATCCTGCCTGACAAACCTAGTGGCCTTCTATAATGAAGTGACTGCATCAGTCGGCAAGGGCAGACCCATGGATGTCATCTATCTGGACTTCTGCAAGGCCTTTGACATGGTCCTCCACAACACCCTTAAGTTGGAGAACTATGGATTTGATGGATGGACCATTCAGTGGATAAAGAACTGGTTGGATGGTTGCATCCAGAGAGTGATGGTCAATGGCTCAATGTCCAGATAGAAGGTGGTGATGAATGGTGTCCCACAGGGGTCTGTACTGGGACCAGTGTCATTCAGTATATTCATAAATGATATTGACAGAGGCATTGAGTGCACCTTCAGTAAGTTTGCAGATGACACCAAACTGGGAGGTGCAGTTGAAATCCTTGAGAGACAGGATGCCATCCAGAGCAACCTGGACAGACTGGGGAAGTGGGCCCAGATGAACTTTATGAGATTTAACAAGGCCAAGTGCAAAGTCCTGCACCTGGGCCAGGGTAACTGGTATTATCAGTGCTGGCTAGGAGAGGACCTACTGGAGAGTAGTCCTGTGGAAAGGGACTTGGGGGTGCTGGTGGATGAAAAACTGACATGAGCCACCAGTGTGCAATCGCAGCCCAGAAGGCCAATCACATTCCGGGCTGCATCAAAAGGACTGTGGCCAGCAGATCAAGAGAGGCCGTTCTGCCCCTCTACTCCTCACCTGGAGTATTGTGTCCCATTCTGGAGTCCCCAGCACAAGAAGGGTGTAGACATACTGGAGCATGTCCAGAGGAGGGCCACTAAAATGATTAGCGGAATGGAGTATCTCTCGCATGAAGACAGGCTGAGAGAGTTGGAGCTGTTCAGCCTGGAGAAAAGAAGATTCCGGGGAGACCTTCTTTTGACCTTCCAGTACCTGAGGGGGGGCCCACATGAAGGCAGGGAAGGTCTTTTCAGAAGGGTTTGTATGGAAAGGACAAGGAGCAATGGGTTCAAGCTGGGAAAGGAGATATTTAGGCTGGATGTTAGAAAAATGTTCTTCAGTGTGATGTGGTTGATTGCTGGAATGGGCTGCCCAGGGAGGTTGTGGGGGCCCCATCCCTGGAGTCATTTAAGGTCAGGCTTGTTGAGGCTGAGCGGCCTGACCTAGGTGGAGTTGTTCCTGCATAGGGAGGTTGGACTAGATGACCTCTAGAGGTCCCTTCCAGACTAGAACATTCTATAATTCTAAGATTCTATCACTTAGGTTCAGGGAAAAACTAGAGAGCTTGTTTTTTCATGTGATGGACAGTCCTGGTGTGGAACTCCTCATGTGAGGTGAGCAGGGTCCTGGGGAGGAAGGGACAAATTCAAAGAAGACTGATCTTGAGGGAATGCCACACTGAAATCACACAGAGCTGAGCAAGTCTCCAGTCTGCAAGTGGTTTGGAGACCAGAAGAGTAATCTGTGGATGTATTATTAAGGCTTTTATACTCCTCCCTTGTTTCTGCTCTCAGAAACAGGATACTGAGAGAGATTGACTCTTGGTCTGACTAACTCAGTTTTATTCTCCTTTTCTTCTAAGCACTAGGAGATGAACTGCTCCAGTCTTCCAAAAAGCAAAACTAGGGGACAGATTTCCTGGGATATTTACGGCTCTAGTGCAGAACAGCAGAACAGGAAAGCCGCAACAAGTACAGTAAAAAGACAAAGATATCAGTGGGTAGGAGGGAGTGAATCACAATATACTGAGCTAAGTGGAAAGACACAGTCACTGCTGAAGCTTAACTTGAAGACAAGCTTCAGGTTTTCTCTAATAACAAAAAAGCAGTTAAGGACACAATTGAGCCTTGAATTGCAACATTAATAACAACTGGATTAAAAGTGACCCTTCAGAAATTGATTCACAAAAAGTTAAATTAAACCCACATGCCTTGGCAGCTAACAGATTTGAAAAGTAACATCTCTTTTAGCTTCAGCTCACTAATACTGGAGAAAGGAGAGTTTTATTATAATACACTGTTGCACTGATTCCTCTACCTTCCTCACTATTTAGAGCTGATAAAAGGCTTTTAGTGGCGACAGTTTCAGCAGATATCTGCTAAAAACCTTTTGCACATTGACATGAATTTATGCAACACAACTCTGTCACCAGATCTGCCTCAGCTCTGTGTTCCCACAGGAAAGCAGAGAAGGCTGGTGTGCTGAATGAACAAGAGTCTGGGGTAGGATGAGATACTTCTTCAAAAGTGCTTAATTTTACTACTAGAAAGACAGTTCAGCACAATTACAATGAACAGTCTAGAATGTGATCACTACTTCTTACTCCAGCATCTCTGAACACTGAAAAATTAAGCCTGCATTCTTTTCAAGTAGGACAGGCAGACAGATTTCCAAGGGTGTGAGATACGCTGAAAATCTGGTTTATACTGCAGTACCATTCTGCAAGCTGAGATAAGACACCTTGCCCTCATATCAAAGACTCTGTTAGGTTTTCTCAGGGTTTGGAATTTAAATACCTTTAGAAATTATATTCTTATAATAAGAATTTTCAAAAGGGCTAAGTGAGTGGAACTGTTCTATCACCTTTTCAGTAAGTCATACTAAGTAAATCAAGTTGAAATACAACAGGGTTTTCCTACAAATATCTAAACACTTGATTTGGTCTGTCCTGATTTAAAAGCTGTGTAGATTCTGTAAGATTAATTTGTGTGTTTTTTGCAAAAAAGTTTGGGTTAAAAAAGTTGAAAAGTTTCTGCCTTCCCCTCTCTCCCCACCCTGGTGACTTCTGCTCTCTACTCCATCTTATCAGAGCCACACTGCTTTGTCACTGAGAGAAAATGCTCACGGTTCTTGAAGAAATTTTACAGCGGGAGGACTGTCATGGTCTACTACTATATCATTGTTTGCTCCAAGAGACTGTCAGAATTCTGAACTTTAGACACTTACAGAGATATCCTCTTAAAATGTCCCTGGACACCAAGATTTTGTAAGAGGACAACGGCTGTAATTTCCACAGATGTTGCAGACATTTTATCTCAGTTCAGTACTGTAGAAGCATGGTGATGAAACCCCTCGTGTCTGTGTCTGTGTTTTGAGTGGGGGTGTTTTCTGATGCAGGGGAAGAGAATGAATTAAAATGTCTTGCTGCTTTTTTTCTCCCCTGAATTGAGGAAGTTGTTTCATTGCCTCCAGATTCATAAGTGGTTTGTTAAACCCTCCCTTTATGTCTTGCACTTTCACTAAAATCCTTGGTTAAAAATATAGTTGAGGTCTCTAACCTACTACATTAATAGCACTTAACATGTGGCAGATGGAGATCCAAGATGGACTCACCACAGGTCTATGCTCATATTGCAATCACAGGCAAATCAGCTATAGCAGCAATCAAACATATATATAGATATATTCATAGCAACTTTTCTGGAGTAGGACAGCTAGAATAGCCACTGGGAGTTGCATTCGTTACCTAATTCATACAGGTGTAAGTAATAGTACTTGTAGGCAATCAGCTGAGCTCACAAAAGCTGAGAACAACCTGCAACTGCTCATAAGTTATTCTGGCATTTAGCATTAAAGACATAATCAATAGATACAAACCTCTTCCTTCGTTTTCTTATTTTCAGCTCTAAGCTCTTCATATTCGCCAATAGCTAGACCAGAAAAAAAAAGAAAAGAAGAAAGTTAATATGGCAGCACCTCCTTTACCAAAATGAACTCTCCAGTCCATTCATTTTAAAGCTCTTCTGGCTTTCTGCACAGAGTTCTTAAGTAACATGGGCCATAAACTTCATTAACAGCCTATGGATGAACTGGGTACCCTTCTAGAATTGAAGTAATTGGAAAGTGTCTGAAAAAGATGGTAGCTCCCAAAACAATCAATTTTTGATCAATGTAGAGTTAAACAATGTTATTGATTGAGCTCAAAACTTACAAGGTGGAATGTACTGGCTTGCAGTCACCATGTTAAACCCACACTGACTCAGGTTACAGATCAATGCTAGAAAACATGGTTAATGCAATACTGTTACACATATGTACCTCCAGAGTAGTTAGTTATTTTGTTTATTAACTGCTTCTTCCAACAGAAGTCCTATGAGAGATCTTTTTCCCCCTTAAACTCCACAGTGGAGACCTAAAAAAGATACCATGATTTACCAAAGATCACACAAGAATTCAGCTGCAGGGATCAGCAGTGAAGGGCTCAACCCCTACAGTGCTGGAGGTCTATTGCTTCAAACCAGTAAATAATAACAGAAACAATCAAGCAGCTACCAGTTAAACTTCAAGTTTGCTGTGTATTTTTGTGTGTCCTCTTTAAACCTTTCATTTGACTACCTTAGGGACATGCCATCACTGCTACAACTTCCCAATCCTATTGTTCTGACAGCGTGTCCTGTGGGCTGTTTGGCCTTTGAGACCATGGAAATATAAGCTGAGTGTACTTCCAAAACATTAAGAGAAACACACCTTGCCAGAAAGGAACACTATATGCAAGAATAAAATTAATCTTTCACCAGACCTACATTATCACCTTGATTTTTTTATCGTACCTCAGAGAAGCTTCATCACCATACAGGTTTTAATTCAAGCCAACTTAATTAAAACCAAATAAAGAGTATGAATATATAGTTTTTCAGCTGATGGTAGCAGAAATGTTGGAGTTTCATCTTAAACATAGCATGTCTTGCCCTACATCAATATGCAGAGTCTGGTAGATTAGCCACCTAAAAACCTACCTGCCCTTCCTAGCTTGAAACAGAAATTTTCAAACAATAAATTCTTACAAAAAGAGTTACGCTTTACACTGTTGTGGCATCCCTCTTCTCCTCCTTTCCCAGCAATCCAAAATCTGCTGAAGTAAAAGTAATGCTTCATTTCTGAAAGCTATGTCCAAAGCACCACTGTTCTGCTTCCCTTCAGCATGCCTGTCGCTCAACAACAGTGCAGGAGTCCTCCAGATGTATAAAACTCAAATTGTCCTAATTCCTCTCTTCTCAAAGATCACTTCATTTTATAGACGCAGGACTGAGGTACATGGTGTCCAAAGCACAGACAGCAGTATTGGCTCCTAGACTAGTACCTCAAAAACACAGGACTCTATTCCTTGAGATCTCTGACCAGACGTGAGGAAACTGGATGACACTGCTGACCATATTCACTAGAAAAGGAAACAGAGGAACCCTAGAAAACTCTTAGCCAGAATCTCAGCTCTGCTGTGACCAGCAAGACTCAAAGCCTCCAGGGCTCTCAAAGAAAAAAGCTAAATAAACAGAAAAGAAGGTCACAGACCACATGCTCACAAATAGTCAAACAGGAAACCTTAAACATATGGAAGAAAATCCTCACTCCTGCTCATCCACATGAGATGGTCTCTCTAGTTAATGGAACAAACAAAACCAGGTTACTTATGTGCCCTGTCTCACCACACCAGCAAAACCAGGATATCTCCTGACTTTCTCCCCACTTCTTACCTAGCCCTGAAACCCCGACCCACCTGCCATACTCAAGAAGCAGGAAAAAAACACCAGGTAGATGAACAGGGAAGAGGCCACATTGATGCAGATGACCTAAGAAAGCACCTCAAATGAAACATATTTCAAAGACAGGAACGCAAAAGCTATGCCTCTTGAACACTGGTTCACTCCTAAGCCACTTCCCTGTTCCCTTTGGGAAGATGAGGAAATATTTCCAGCATCTAGATGCAAGAAAAGAAATGAAAGCTGTACCAATAGATACAGTTCAAGCCTTTTCACCCTTGAGAGCTGCTAGTGTTTGCTCAACTTTAAAGGAAACTCATAATTGCTCTCTAATACTTTATTATAAATGACTGAACAACTTAAATATAGAATTGTCCCATCCCTGACAGCTTTCTTCACATAGGCAGTGAACAGAGAACTCTGAATCATCAGCCCTTCAGGTATGGATTCAAGAACAAGCTACCAAAAAACTAAGAACATGAAGTTACCCACCACTCCAGCAATCCCCACTATGGGCTCACTTGCATGGGAGTGAGAATTAAACAGCCTGTTCCCGGCAGCTATTCTGTCTTTTACTGCAGATGGTAATCCATGGCACATTTGTCGTGGAATGCAAACACAAAATCATCAGCTACTTCATGCTGTGTTCAAACAGCAACTTTCTTCAGTGCCTTTTTACCTTGCCCATCCCCCTTCTCATTGCAAAACTGAAATTCTTCCTGAATAGAGCTGATGCACTGTAAGGATCTGATGTTTTAAAATTCAACTACTCTTCATAGATGGCAACCTGTAGATGATGCTGCCACACAAGTCCCATCATCTGAATCTTCAGGAATGGATTTGAATACTTAAATCTAATAAAGAAGCTGTTGTACACACTGGGCATGGAAACAGAAACAGTAATTAAAAATGACTATACACATTTTTCCCTGCATAGTAGATTCTCTACAAAGGCAGAAGATGAAAGTGCATGGATTTTTTTCCTGTTTCTTTTGGAACACTAAGGGGGTTTATTGGGAGATTTTTGTACAGTTTTTCAAGTGTTTTACGTAGAATGAAAGTTTGAGACCACTTAAAACAGTATACATAATCCTCACAGAAGCACTAAATGATATAGAGGTTAACAGCAATATCTGCTCTAAAACTACCCTAGAACAACATATACCAGCAGCATTAGGCAACAACTCACATGTTCCAAATCTCCTCTAGATTATTTAGCCTCAAAACCTTCTTAGGCAGATTAGGTTACACACTTCTCACTAATTTATAGATTGAAAATTAATAAATCCTGTTGTATGAGGACTTCCCTAAACCTTCTCTGAGAGGTAAGACTTTGATCTCCTTTAGCTATGAAGGTGCTCACACAGCACAGGGCAATAGAATCTTGAAAAATCTTACCTCCCACCTTGAGTAATTCAGATTATGCTATAGGTCATTTATTCTTGAATAAAGATAGCTCTTTCCAATAAATTTGTGGTGAATGAAATAAGAAAAGATTCTTTCCTACAGGTGCTACTAAAATTCCAGAACCACACATCATTTACTGTAAGAATCAGTATTACAGTATATATTAATAGTAAAATGCCTACATTGTACTCATTAGCCTCCAGCAAATCCTGAAGAACTATAATAAATATGTATCAGTGACTGTATGGCTCTGACTTCATTTTATTCTTAATATAATTATTCCTTATATACAGCAGTATCACATAAACAGTTTATCAGGACACAAATCACATTTGTTTCAAACTATCTTCATAAACACAAGCCTAAGTGCAACACAACTCAATTTCACAGAATCACAGAACATTAGGCATTGGAAGGGACCTTGAAAGGTCAGTTAGTCCAATCCCCCTGCCACAGCAGGATCACCTAGATCAGGACACATAGGAATACATCCAGGTGGGTTTAAAACATCTCCAGAGAAGGAGACTCCACAACCCCCCCTGGGTAGCCCTTTCCAGTGCTCCATCACTCTCACTGGGAAGAAGTTCCTTTTCATGTTTATGTGGAACCTTCTATGTTCCAGCTCACACCCACTGCCCCTTGTCCTATCATTGGATGACATTGAGAAGAGCCTGGCTCCATCCTCCTGACACTCACCTTTCCCATATTTATAAACATTAGTGAGGTCACCCGTAAGTCTCCGTTTCTCCAGCTCCCTCAGCCTTTCCTCACAAGGGAGGTGTTCTACTCCATCATCTTTGTGGCTCTGCACTTTCAAGACTAATGAAGAAAAAAACATAAAAAAACCCCAAGAAACAGTATTTTGGGCTACAGATCTTAATCCACACAAAACATAATCCCAGTCCACTCTGCTCTTACTGTAAGAGTCAAACCGTAAAACAGCCAACATGAGTGAACATAGCATGCTCCTGCAGAACATGACCATGCTCATTGACCAACTACTCAGGTCAGCTGGCTAGAGAAGACTGTCCTGTCAATGCACTTTATCTGTAATAAATTAAGCTGGTAACTTTTGTATACAGAAGCTCCTTTAATTATATGTTAGTCTTTTGATTTTCAGTTGTGAATCTGGATCTCTTGCTAACAGAAGATATGTATTATCTAAATTAGATGTTTTATCTATTAGGTACTTACTATGGCTAAAAAGCACTTATTAGTAAAACAAGGTCATAAGGGTAAAAGTATGTAATGACTATAATTCCTAGCCAACAGAAAAGACATCTTCATTTACCTTCATTTACACAGCGTGAGCTGGTGAAACTCCTCCTACTTGTTTTATTTAAAAAAATTCATCAACATCTTTTCTAAAGCTGTGTATTTTTAAAAATACATATTACAAAAAAAATCAACCTTAAAAACGCTACAGGCATATGCTTTTGGCATTTATATTGTAAACCAGGGCGGTCTTCAAGCAGACTGAGAGGCCACCCTTGCCAAATCAACAAGTGATGCCACTTCACCATTTCAAACCTACTTATTTAATCAAAATGTAAGCAGAGCTGTCAAAGACAGCAAGTGCCATTCCGCTATGTATTCTTCTAGACTACAGAGCAGGCACAGCTTTGCTTGTACAGGCAAAGGAAAGAACTTACAGAACAGGAAGTCCTTAGCTCCAGCGGAAAGAAGCTATCCCAAGAAACTCCTATTTTGTTGGTAAAAGTAAAATAACACCTGGCTTTCTGCAGGTTCAGACATATCAGAGAGAGAATACAGTGCACCAGAAGTTTTAATGGAACTGCTCTCATCACTTTCCTCATCCCAGTGGAATAGGAAGAGTCAGGTCAACACTGTTGTACATAGTGGTGTACATCTCTCAAAGAACAATGGTCTCTCTACAAGCACAGCACACAAGACCTGAGAGTTGCTGTCAAGGATATAAGCAGAAGTCACAAGGGCTCTATTTTTCTCCTTAGCTATTTTAGGTTCAAAGATCCCTTCTGTTAAAGTCAGGCAATGTCGATTTCAACATGACACGGTGTGGCACTAGCATCACCAGCTTTGTGCAAAACTCCTTCTAACTGATGCCTAGGAAGCATTTTTGACATCTCCTGGGCATTCGTGAAAAAGAGATGGAGGTTTGTGTAAAGGTGAATGTATGTGATGGCATTATACCCATTACTTCACAATGATTCCAAATACCAAGTCAGAATATATAAACCTAATAAGGTCTGAGGCTTACATATCCAAACCAAGCTTTTGGCCCTGAATGAGTTGCACTGGCCGATACAGACAATACTCAATTACCAAAGAGATAAAAGTATAAAAACTAAGTATACAGAGGTAAGTGTTAAGTACAAATATCATGAAGCAGATCTGCATCTGTGTTCCCACATGCTCTGATTTTATTCAAGTCTACACAAAAGTGCACACAGAGAATTATTTTTTTTAAATGAGACCCCAAATTTGCTCCCTGCAGCCTTCCTGAAAACTGCACAGGGAAGTGAAACAACACTGCCTGATAAAGCCCAATCACTAAGCTCACACCATACATTGGCCTTCATAAGTTTCTGAAAAAGCAGGTAAGGTTCAACACAAGAAACTGAAGCGGGAACAACATTTTTACATTCTAATAAATGAAAAAAACATTCAGGCAGGATGGGTTCTGCTGGGGAACAGTGACTGCTGTGTATTGAACACCTACACACACCGCTACATGTAAAGGAAAGTTTCAAAAATCTATACAGAACAGATGATTAGAGGGAAACCTAGAGGGGAAACAGAAGCAAACAAGATATCCTACCTACCCTAAATAAATGAATTCCTCTGGCCATAAAAACTATTCGTCTGACACACAAGAACATATTTGTAAACCACATTAAGAGCTTAACAAGAGCTTATATTTTAAAAGTACTGCTCTGAGACACCACTGTCAGATTGGTAGTCTGTTCCTAACAAAACCTACAGTATTCCCTTGTTCAAAGTTTCTGGCATTTTAAAAGTACTTATTTTTAAGGAGATCAACTAGATCTTAACATCAAAACAACAACCACCTAATCACACAGAGTCACAGTGCTTGGGATGAGACACTGGCTACCATACCTCATCAAATCCAGACAACAAACACAGAGCCAGGCAAGACACCTAAAACTGATGAAGGAAATCCAGGCAATATAAACATGTTTAGGGTATGTGTAGTTAACAGCTGTTGTTAACTACTGTAATTTAGTAAAGTAACCAGAAACATGAGTAGGACTGTTGCAGCTGAAGTGTAATTTTACCTGGTTTTATAACTCCAGATGTTTTGGTTGCTGACTCCTGTCTTCAGCCGAGCAAGTAAGTGAACACAGTGGAAGACGCTCGGTCTTTAAGGGCAAAGTACCAGCAGTGCCAATAAAACCAAGCACAAACAAGGCAATCTTTCAGGCAGGCAACCAACCGCTGCTATGACGCAGCTGCTAGTCATTTTGCTACCATTCCTCAGGTTCTACAACCAATCATTAATAACACGAGGCTATGCCTGCTTGATTTTGTTCTGTTTCAATTTTAAGTGTTCCCCATAGGAATTATAAGGGCTGGTTGAACAGATATGAGCACTGTTTGGTTATACTTCCAGTGGATCTACTTTATGTACCCAAGCCATCTCAAGAAACTAGTCACAGTATTAAAACTCAAACAACACTTTTAAGACCCAAATACCGTAAGTAGAGAGATTGTGTTACATCACGATGCTCACCTTAAACTTGGTAATGAAACAAGCCAGAGAACAGTCAGTATCAGGTATCTGAGTCCAGTACACAGGACTTGGAAAATTCAGCAGCGGTGAAAGATAAGCATATCTCAGCACGGACAGCTTCAGTGTCCTTGTCGCCATTCCAAACTCTGCCAAACAGCTGAGCGAATTTTCCCAGACACCAGTCAATGTCACAGCTGCCATCGAGAATTGAGCTACAAAACACCTGCCTCAGGTTCAAGCTACTGACCTTTTTTAGGGAAAGTATAAATGGCAATTAAGTGTAACAGCAATCAGCCACATTGACTGCTGTTTGCCTCCTCCTTTACTTTTTGCATCACTTCAGACTGTAGTTACCTGCTGTCAGGCAAGTTTCAAGAAACTAGAACAAAACACGTGCTGAAACCCAAAGAAGGGCTCTGTTCACTGAACCTCCTTCAAATCAAAGGATGCTTTTCAGAAATCCAACTACACACCATAACATGAATCTGAAATGTGGTGCCACTTTGAAAGCAAGAAAGATAGACTCCTGAAAAGTATGTACACTCATTACCCAAATACTGAGAGAGAGCACAACCTTTCCCCAGCTGCATTTACTTCCCAAGCAATACTGCTTATCTACACCTGAAAGCAGTGAAGAGTAAACATATATACTTTTGTGTTGCTTCTGTTTAACAGATAATATTGCCTGAGGAAAGTTGTTACTATCTCTATAGTCTTGTTTTGTTGTCAGTAAGAATGGGGGCAAACTATAAATTCAAACTTCCAGTACATAAAGAGGAAGCAAATTTACTTACATTACTTGGGTCATTAGTTAGCATAATTTTATGCGTCTCACTGCTTTTCCATCACTTGGACTTTGTACTTTGTCTTGTCAGTTAATGTAATTTAACTGTGGTGTACTACCCTAATTTTGCATTGGCTTAGATGCAAAACACCGTGTAGAAGAGTATTTTCAAAAGTTTTCCACTGGGTCCACTGGATAGTCTTTTGCTCATATAAAACAATTTTCTCATCAGCCATACAATGACAAAAGCAGTTTTTAGCCTCACAACACCACACTACATGTCTATATTTGGGGATGAACATCCACTAAGAGCAGTGTCTTACAGGACAGGATCTGCGAGTCCAGTGTCGGGTTCTGGAACAGCCAGTACTCAAGTTACAGTAACTTTCCCTCAGATTAATTCCTGCAGTCCCATAAAGTTCTCTGGAGCCAACAGTACATGAGGGAATGCAACTTGTTTCTTTATTATCAAAACACACAGCTATAAGATTAATATCAGCTTTACACCCACTGAAAGCTTTGTAAATCAGAATTGACCCAATACAACCGATAATCATGAGCTTAAAATGCTGAGTGTACATGACCAACCAAAGAAAATAAATGCTAAAGCAGATTACAAATAGCTCCTAAATATCCAGCTAAAATTTAGTTACGAAAAACTTTTGCTATGCAGCAAAAGTGAATGCATGACAGAAGAAAAGGTACTGCTCACACCTCCGTAGATTCACACAGATATGTCCAACAGGTCCTTTCTGAATAGCTCCTCTGAGGCTCACGGGAGACCAGGAGACCACAGATGTGGGATTTACCAGCATTGGTACCCTACTCTTCTGTCCACAAAGCTGTGAGACACGAGGCACACCAGTCACTTGATGATTGTCCACAATTCAAATGGTTGGTAATGCTGGGTCTTCAAATGTTGCCTTCCTACTTAGCCAAGGCAGAATCAACCCAGTTCAGTGATAGACTAACCAAGGATGTTAAAACACAGATTGACTTTTGAGCATCCAAGATCTTCTTCATTCTCTTTCTTGCACAAGATGAAATATTACTATGTTTTAGTTTCCAAGCCAAAACACACACTTAGGAAACAGCACCTACAAAGCTGAAGTACTGGACTTGGCTGCAAAAGCAACTGAGAGTGACTCACACAGGGAGGCAAACCAGGACAAGTGCTTCCTTCCCTTTCATTCACACTGGAACCACAAAGGTTCTACAGAAACTTGCAGCATATCAGGGCAAGCCCTGAGCTATCAGCAAGAAGCTTGCACGCTGACAGGGAGCGGGATGGCGGGTGTTGGATGGGCTGGGCTAGGACGGGATTCTGCAATGCAGAGCGGGAGTGGGAACGAGACGCCAGGTCAGGCACTGCCAGGCTCTCTGCGTGAAGCCCAGCTCCACAGACAGCAGGACATTCCCCTTGGAGCTGCCGGACACCCGGGCTCACCACCCACCACTCGCAAATGTTGAAGCGGGCGGGACGGTCCGTGCTGGCACCAGACACAATCCATGTGCTGCAGCGTCTCGGCCTCCTGCCCCGGGCCCGACCCGCCATCGCCCACCGCGACGCCAGCGCTGCCCGGGACAGGCGGCGCGGACAGCCCCGGGGAAGGGCCGGAATGTTCCGCTCCCGCTTTATTCCGGTGAGGCTCTTTCTCCTCGCCGCATGGCCAGAGCAGGGCCCTGGGGGCGGAGGGGACAGGACCGGACTGGGAGACGCCCAGGCCAACGCCCCCCGCCGCAGCCGCAGGCCGCTCCCGGTCCCCTGCGCCGCCAGGCCCCCGCCTCAGGCCGCCCCGCACCGCCTCCCGTTGGCATAGCTCGGGCCCGCGGTGAAACTGCAGCCGGAGCCGCTCCCCAGCGCCGCCCGCCCCTACCTCGGTCTTTGAGGCTGGCGAGCAGCTCCAGCTGCTTCTCCTCGTCCGAGCTGTTCATGGTGCCCCGGAGCCGGCAGGCAGCGGCCGCCCCGCCCCACCTCACCGAACGCGGCCGCACCTGGCAG
>JAOXOE010037923.1:0-42077 GCA_028565055.1 Phoeniculus purpureus | reverse complement strand
TACTTACAAACATTTATCAAATCCCCTTTAAGTCTTCTCTTCTCCAGCCTAAAAGGCCCCAAGTCCCTCAGCCTCTCCTCACAAGCTATGCCCTCCTGTCCCCTAATCATCCTCCTAGCCCTCTGCTGGGCAGGGCCCAGCAGATCCTGGTCCCTCTTAAACTGGGGGGCCCAAAACTGAACATAGTACTCAAGATGAGGCCTCACCAGAGCAGAGTAGAGGGGGAGAAGAACTTCCCTCAATCTGCTGGACACACTCCTCCTAATACAACCCAGGATCCCATTGGCCTTCTTGGCCACCAGGGCACATTGCTGTGCCATGGTTAACCTGTTGTCCACCAAGACCCCCAGGTCAGAGGTGCTGTGCGTAGTTGCTCGTCTGCAAGCAGATTAATTCATTGCTGTACTCCCATACCATGTGTTCCAGAGTATTGAAAGCAATGAATGATAGTGCATAGAGCTTACACCAAAAAGCATCTGCCAAACTCTGCAACACCTCAGACTAAAGGTCGTGTTGCAAATCCACTGCTTCAGTAATGCAGCTAATCGAACATGTAATTGTTCCAAATAAATCAAAAGTGATCCAACACAAAGTACTGATTTTAATTAAGGCACAAAACTGCTGTTGTGAGAAGACTGAAAGTTTCCCACCATATCCCAGTAAAAGCAAGGCAATGAAGCTACCTGTGGGCTACAATTCAAGTGTGTGCAAGTCTGGGTGCTGGACCAATGCCTAAACCAGGGTAATTAAACAGCAAAAAACACAAAGGGATGCCAGCCTGAAACACTTCAAGAGAGCAAAGACAAAGAGAAGTGGTAAGTAAACAGCCTTTGTGGACAAAGCAAACCTAGGCATAAGAATCTAAAGAAGTAAGTTAATAGAAGTACCCTGTGTAAATCCGGATCCAATAGTGTCACTTGGGCTATAACCATTGACAGGTGCCCTGCTACTCAGCTCTATCATCTGGTGCAGGCGGAGTTTTCGGCAGTAGATAGAAGCAGCCTCAGGTTCCAGGGCAATGATCAACTGCTCGGGAGTTTCAGGAGAAGCCATTCCTGCCTGCAAGAGAGAATCGATCAGAGAAGCGGGGTGGGAAATACTGCAACCCAGCAGACCCTTTTCAGCGAGTGAACAAGCCTCTCCCCAGCTCACAGTTTTGGTCAGGGCAGCCCTCCAAGTTCAATGCACAAAGGAGCCACTGCTGTCTGCTAAAGGTCTTGATCTGGGGATTGTCCTGCCCACAATGTATAGCACAACTTCACAGGCTGTGACAGGGAAGTAGGCATGCGCTTACCATGCTAACATGTCTACCGAGCAGCAGCGTGTACAGCGGGTGGGGAGGGGAAGAACATAATTTTGAAACCTGGGATGAATGGCCTAAAACCTGAACCCCTACTTAACCCACGAGTCTGCCTGCTAAGAGAGGGCCTGGCCTACTTTAAGAATGGGGAATACCTTTGGCCACTCCACAACAATATTTAAGTGTGCCTTTCTTTGTAGGCTGGGTATAGACAATCCTTGCTGAAATGGACTCCCCACACTGCGCAGCTTGCTGGGAATAAATGACACACTTTGCCAGCAATGCATCTTCTGACTCAAACCCAACATTTTCTACCTCAAAATCCATTGCTTTCAGACACATTCACTTTTATAACATCTTCAAAATGCTTAGTATATTCTAAGACTCAAAAAGCAATAGAGCATGTTCCCTAAAATGTAATGAGAACAGGTCTAAAAATAATCCCATATTATAAAACCAACTTTTCCCTTTCTCTCTATCTTCTTTCAAGATTTGCAGACTCCAGACACATAGATTTTTAAAAAGCCACAAGGTCTCCTGTAACCACATCACTCTCAGAGCTGGGCTTAGAGGAAGATACCAAAAAAGCAGTTAAAAAAATTCACTTTTCATTTATTTTCTCCTGTACTTTTCCTAATGTGTGATTTTGCTGTTAAAATAGATAGCAGTATCTTTAATTTCTTTCTGCCTAACTTCTGGTTTAGCTGCTATTCTTTGTCACTTAAGTGCCTGAGTACTATAGCATGTTAGCAAACAAATACATGTACCAGCACCTTTCTCCTTCCAAGGTCAATCTCCCAACCTTCACATCAAGTCATGCACACACATTGGTGGCTCCAGAGCATCCCCAAAAGAAGGCAGACTCACACAGAGAGACTGTGAGCCTGGATTGCAAATTGGCTTCCTTCTTACAGCCACCCTGTGGGCTGTGGGATCTGCTGGCTAGTTTACAGCCACAGCTAGAAACTCAAAGTAAAGCTTGTTCAAAAAGCAATACTTGGAGACATAAAACTGTCCTTCACATTTATTGACTCATTCCACCCTGTCTGTCTTAATAAATCAGATAAATATTGGTTTTATAGAAAGCATCTTGCTCACTGTTGATAACAGAAAAGGAAAAACAACAACAAATAAAATCCAAAATAAGAAAGCAAAGATTAAGCTAATCATGGTTGCTCATTGTTTCTTAAAAGCACAGCTCATTACTGAGATTATGGTCACTTTGCATCTTTTAGTGCTGCTGGGCAAAATAACCTTCTGCTTCAGTTACATCCACTGCACTCAAAAGCATGATCTGAAATTAGTGAACCCTCTGGGAAGGAGAATGATGTGCCACAGAATATCTAATCTTCCCAGCTATGTGGCAACATAGATTGAAAAAACATTATATTGAAAAGAATGTTTGCAACCACACTTTCCAAATCAGGAGAATTGGCACATTTACAGCAGCCAGAGTAACCCTCAAAGATATGAAAAGACTATCAACCAGTCAGTCAGTGCAGGTCCAAGGCAGACCATCACACTACTTGTATGCAAGCACACTGAGATGCACAGCCTTAGCTAATGGTCTGGAGTCATACGGGGATGAAATTTCTGCATTGTGCCTTAGCATAAATCCCATCTTTCTTCCAACCAGTTTGGATGTATTAGGTGCACGCAGGGCTGGTTTCATGCCAGCTCACTTCACCATCACTTATCTCCAGCTGAGATCTTCACACAAAGCTTTAATTTGCTGCATTGGAAAGAGCAACACTCAAGATATGAATCAACACTTGGTTCCTGACTGATATTTATCTAATCTGCAAAAGAATTCCAAAAACGTACAGTCTCCACACACAAACTATTTCAGCCCTTCATTGGCTCTGCTTTTGTGTTTGCAGAGGTGACAAGAACTGAGTTGTACATATAGGGAATGCACTGGTATTTCCTAACTTGGGAGGCAAGACCGGGAAAAGACTGTATTAATTGCAAAGTAATCTGTGCTAGTGGGATTTTGGTACACATTTCCAAGGCTGGTTCTCCTTAAAGAAAAGTGTAAACTGCTAGCGTTTGCTTCCTCCCCTCCTCCAGCAGCAGGCTGTACCATGAACTTTTCACATGGCAGCCTGCACATCAGGAGAGGAAGGCAATGACCTGCAGCGGATGGACTGAGATCCACGTTCTCAGACCCTCCAAGTATAGCAGATGCTATTCTTGCTGCTTCTTCTCTCTAGCTGTTATTTTAACATACTCAAAATATCTCCCAAGGAAAACATTCAACAGAAATGACAGTTTTTAACAGTTCAAAGCACAGCAGATCCTAACAGAATTTCATGAAGAAAATGTTGTAGTTCTTTGTTAAAATGCTTTCCTTACAAAGAAGAGCAAGTTACAGTGAAGAATGTGCTATTTCACCCCATAAAAAGACCATACAAAATATGTAGTACAGCATAAGGTACTAGGCATCTAATACATGTATGTATTTATGTGTACATACATACATACATAGATTGTGTATGGATCTGTATTGACTCTTTTATAGCTTGTGTGTGTGGTATTTCTATTTAGATCATCAGAGATAACACTTTACTGTATGCATACACATATTTATATATATGGATAGATACAGACATAGAGATGTATATATGCACTTGGTAGAGTAGGGTTATTGATCTCAAAGGTCTTTTCCAACCTGAATGATTCTATGGTTTTGTGATTTATACACAGGACAGAGAGGATGGAGGAAGAAGAGATAGGAAAGAAACATGAGCACATACATATTGCTAGAGAGGAATGGAGAAATGTAGTTGCTTTAATACAAATTCGGAGAAGATGAAGTCTCAAGGAGGCAGAGCCTCTGTTCCATCATTACGGCCAAGAAGAAAGGGACAGACAGAAGAAAAACATTGAGCATGCAGAGAAAGAGGAGTGAAAACAGCAAGCCATCAGCACAAAGAAACGGTGATGTATTCATCAGAAATATTAACTAGAAATTTGGGAACTTGCTGTACTTTACATTTTTTCCTTTCTCTCTGCCTCACTCCATGCCCCCACCCACTGCTACCCAAGTACTACTATAACCAAGAACAGAGATTCACAAGTTAACAGGCTTTAACAGGACAGATCTAAACCATGTCTCGATATTCAACATTCTACAGACCATTCTGGCAGGGGGACAGATACATCACCTTGCTTTTGTCTAGGGCAGCTTATAGCAGACGTTATAACAGAGCCATGTCTTGACTCTGGTCTGCTAAGGACATTTTCTTTCTCCCATTACACTTGCTATCTGTATGAGCCCAGTCATCACTGACGAAACACGAAGGAAGCAGACAGCGGTTGTCTCAAAAACGCACACACAGAAAACCCATAAAAGAATCTTAAAAATCCTTTGAGCATCGGAAAGTTCTTAAAAATTAATTTGTGCAGGACACTGCTGCATGGAAGAAGCAAAGAACACTGCGAAAAGAGCTACAAGATGGCTCCAGTCTCTCTTTGCTCACTTTTGCCTGAGGACTAGGATTTCATAAGAAAGAATGCCCAGATTTTCACTCACTCCAGTGAAACAGGTCTGTGAGCAGGTGCCAGAGCAGTGCTGCCTTTGGCCAAGATGGATCACTGACAGCAAACCTCTAAGTGCTTCACAGCCTCACATACTGGAGCACAAATAACTTTACCATCCAGATGCAGGTGAACTCTCAGCCTGGTGCACTAGCTCTGATTTTCCAGCCAGAGATGTGTCACCAGATGAGAACCACAGCTGACCACAAATACATTCTTGATCCCCTGAAGAGCATCAGTTGCCAAGTGTTAGACTAACTCATCATTAGCACATATTGAGGTCTGGACTGAAGCTCAGTACAGCAGGCTGAGCACTTCCAGAGAACTAAATGATACTCACTCATTCCACACACAGAATTATCATTACTACAGACTCAAAGCTGCCACCTTTAAAGCCCAGACTCACACACTATGATGTGCAATGAAAAAACAAATGCATGTTTATTCTATTCTTTAAAATAGTGTAATGTATATGGCCTCAAAGACAGCAGTACAGTAGAACAGTCCATGTAGTTTGAGTATATTTAAAAGGTAGTAAAAGCCATGAGGTACATCTACACGGAAAGTTCCCACCTCTGAAAGTCAAAATTAGATGCACCAGCATTTAGCTGGAGTCTTCCTGTGTTTCATAATGCAGCCAAGCAGAATGCTGCTGCTCCATCAGTTTTTATTTATTACATCATGGTGACCTCAGAAGGAACAGTGTATGAGCAAATAACACTATCACTGGTACATATTTCCTATTACTATGCTTTCAACAGTTTGAAAGGAGAGTTCCTGTTTCTTTGAGCTGTAAGACTGTTTAAAAGAACTGATGTGAAGGCCTTAAATAGTGCAACAAAACTCAACCTCCATACAGAAAACAGTACTCCGTCTGCTGAATGTAAGATGCTGATTTGTTACTAGAATCCTATGGTAACTGGGGCCAGACCCATCCATTTTGTATTCAGCTTTATTTCCTCGAGCTTCACCTGCCTGGAAATCCTCCCTTTCTCTCTTCCTTTCATGCACACACATTTCCTCTTCACTCAAAAACGCTGAAGTCAAAATTCCAAAGCTTCTACCCTTCTGGGTGACAATGCAGGCAGCACACACTTCTTCACAAAATTGCTGCATAGCTCGAGGTTACTTTTGGAACCAGATCATTAAAAAGGGCCAAACCTTCAGAATGAAACTCCACTAGGTACACAACAGCAGTGACCAGAACATTGCCCTGGCTTGCATAGACCTTCCAAAACCTTTTCTCCATCCAAAAGGCTGAGAGAAGTGGAGCTGTTTAGTGTGGAGAAGAGAAAGCTGAGAGGGGATCAGATTAATACCTGAGGGGTGGGTGTCAAGAGGAAGAGACCAATTTGTTTTTGGTGGCGCCAAATAATCGGACAAGAAATAACAGGGATAAGCTAGAACATAGTTAGTTCCACTTCAACATGAGGAGAAATTTCATTACTATAAGGGCGATGGTGCATTGGCACAGGCTGCCCAGAGAGCTGGAGTTTCCTCTGGAGACTTTCAAAACCTGCCTGGTTGTGTTCCTGTGTGACCTGTCCTAGGTGATCCTGCTTTGGTAGAGCGGTTTGACTAGATGATCTCTAGAGGTCCCTTCCAACCCCTAACATTCTAGTATTCTAAAAGAAAAGTATTTGTTTATGTATAATAATTAGACTTCTATGTACTTGGGGTTGTGTAGAAGAAGAATAAACTATAGCATGGCCATCAAACCACTGGGTCAGCCCCATGGCTGCTGTGCAAGTAAGCGGCGCAGGAGGGAAACCAGCAGCTCATGGGGGCAAACTGGCCCCATGCAGGCAGCCTTTGAGAAGACCCATAGTGGAGGGATCAGCATGGGTGGTTGGGTAGATGAAAACATTACATAAGTAAGGGACGAAGTGCGTTTTATCCCACTTACATATAAGATTAGATTTAGATGGCTCTTGTACCCCAATGCTATTAATATAGGTAGAAAACCCTCAACCTGTTAAGATACATTTGACCTTGGTATTATAAAAATCATCTCCCTGATGGGAAACATAGAGTGAAAATTTGTATTAATCTTAACACATCAGCTGAGAAAGATCCAAACAAAAGATAAGTAGCTGAGTCAGGACATGTTGGACATTATGGAGGTACAAAGGAGCACTACAAAGATTTAGGATTAATCAGACCTGTGTAGGCATAGTCTTGACACCTATGCCACTAGAATCTAGAGTTAGGGCCAGAGCTAACTGCATCTGGGTCAGCTTCAGTGCTTGTGGAGTGGTGGTCTTCAGCACTGCAAGAGGAGCAGACACCACTCCAACCTCTTGATTCTCCTTTAGTCCAGGGAGTAGTTCAGGCCAGTTCTCTGAACTAGAGAAAATAATCTGATTGAGACCCCTTTCTTGGTAACAATTATTACATCACTGTTAGGGTTAAATGGAATAAGTAAATTATTCCAACATACACTCGTCTATTTTAAGAAGTGTATTTTCTCTGGGTAAAAACTGTGCTTACTCTGAGGGTAAGTGAATTTTACTTTCTGTTGCACCACTAACCAGTGAAGCAATCCTGGCAGACCTTGTACTCCAGGTTACCTACCTGTAAAATACATACAGTAGTGCCTTTGTCCTTTGTACATTGAAAGCCCCTGAAGGAAAACATTTTGTAATACACTGTATGACTTTCATGGAAGCTGAATTCCACCTTTCGGAAAGAGAAACAAAGTAAGAATGAGGTCTGACTGGATGAATTCTAATTTATCTTTGGTGCCTTGATAAATTTTGTAGTCACCTAAGAGCTGATTCAGTAGTGCAGCAGTGCCATAGGCTCTGCATCTGCAATTAATAACTGCAGCATAAACAGAGTGAGTGGATAAAAATGTGCAAGAGAAGAGCTACCTTTGTTAGGTAACTGGAAAAACAAGGCAGAGAGACTAAAAGCCTTGGCTAATGCAGCACAGGAAGCCATTATAAAGGTGGGAATTTACTCTACAAGCCTAGAACTCCAATTCAGTACCTCAGCCTTACTCTACTCCTCACCAAACAGCAAGCTTCAACCTCTGCATGTGCCATGTAACACATCCACAAGCTCCTAGGAGGGCTACATCACAGCTCCATCACAGTCTTGGATCCTTGTTCTGCTTTTGCAGTTCTCACCTCCACCAATTGCGTCACTTCAATCACGTAAGAAAACTGTGGCCAGCAGAGCAAGAGAGTTGAGAGTTGCTTCTCCCCGATTTACTCTGCTCTTGTAAGACCCCACCTTGAATACTGTGTGCAGTTCTGGTGTCCCCAGCATAAGGAGGACATAGAACTGTTGTAGTGAATCTAGAGGAGGCCACAAATATGATCCAAGGGCAGAAGCATCTTTGCAATAAGGATGGGCTGAAGGAGCTGGGGTTGTCCAGTTGAAGAAGGAAAGACTCATGGAGAACCTTATGCTAGCCTTTCAGTATAAGAAAGGAATCTACCAAAAGGCTGGAGAGAGACTGTCCACAAGGGGATCTAGTGATAGGACAAGAGGAAATTGTTTTAAACTGATGGAGAGTAGGTTTAGACTAGATTTTGGAAAGAAGTTATCAGTGCAAGGGTGGAGAGACTCTGGAATAGATTGCCAGGAGAGGTTGTGGCTGCCTTGAGCAACCAAGTCTAGTTGAGAGGCGTTGCTGCCCATGGCAGGGAGGTTGGAGTAGATGAGCTCTAAAACAATGCTGCAAACCAGGCAAGCATAAAGATTCATTCTTTTTGTTGGTAGGAAGAACCTTTTAAGCCTGATTTATCACTACAGCCACATTCGTAGAAACCAGATCTAAAATTCAGAAGTCGGATTCCATGAAAAATAACGTTTATTAGGAAATTAAGGTCTTGCAGAACAACATCATTCAGCCATTAAAAAACAGAAGCTGTGAATTAATATCAACATTTTTCTATTTTCCAAGATATTTATTGTCATTAGTAACAACAGGAAAGCCATGATTACAAGCTAAACACTGCACAGCCCGCATGAAGAAAGTATTGTCTGACTGAATCAAGGCAACACAAAACAGCAGTTGGAAATTAAGTGCCTTGTGAAATTTATACTGTTTAAACTAATCAGTTCATTGTGTTAACGGATTCATGATAAACCATCCACTTAGTGCCTTGCTAAGTGAGCTCTTCTCTAATCCTCCTCCTTTTTCACCAGCTAGCACTTTCTCCAGTTCTGTGGCATCAAACTGGGATGTCACAAATAAACGACTGAGATCTAATTACAGAGACAGAGCATGCCAGGAAAGAAGATGAGCAACATGGGAAAAGGCTCTCAGCATTATCACAAAGAGGCGCATAAGGGGGAGCTGGATTGGCAGGGAGTGGGACAAGTGGATATCACAAAGCTGTATGAAAAGCACAGCACATGCAGTTTTGCCAGGTCCTCAGCCTTGGACGCAAGATGCCTTCACAAAAAATGCTTGAAAATCACCCTGTTATCACATGGACCAATGCTTTGCCCTTAGACTTCAGACTGATGAAGAGTATGGCCCTAAATTAAGTTTTGTGAAGGAAAGGAGGCCAGCCAGCCCACTGAGTTCAGCCCGCTTATCTGGCCAAAGGCAGATTCTTAAAATTGCTCAACAGCCACAAAACCAACAGGATTTTCAAAGGCACACAGATTTGCCTTAGTGACCACAGCAAAGAGATTGGCTTTGCCAAAGGCAGGAGGAGAAATGCCTGGGTGCTTTCCCCCTTTCAGAAACTCATTCTTGGGATTTAAGAGGTGAGAATTAACGTCTAAGATGTTACATCTTAAATTAATGTCTTAATTAACAGAATGTTTGGGTGACGGTTGATCCTGCAAAAATCTCCCATGTCACAGAGGCACAGAAAGCTTTTTGCTTTCTCTTAAGTGGCTTTTGCTAACCATAAATGCATATACCAAACATATACACAAACGCATACATTTTCCCCATCATCATCTTTTGAGCTAAAAATAGGCTTGTGACACAGGCTGTCCTTCAACCTATTCTCATCAGGTGCCATTGCTCCTTTGCATTTTACAAGAGACAACATAGTAGATATGTAGATGTTCACAGCTGCAGAATTCCTTCAAAGTCAGCCTCCCCATCTGTACTATTAAGTGACAGGACAAATTTCTCCATGACAAAACCACAACTGGATAGTCGATATCAGTGTGACTCAGACTTGCACCCATAAAGCTCATTTGGTGAAGATCACCAGACAAGACATAAACTCCAGTAAATAGCAATACTATTCCCCACTTAAGAGTTTGTGCATAAATATAGGTGTTGAAGGGGCAAAAGTATTAGCTCATCATTTTATTAAGAACTAATTTTATGGAATAAGAAACTCTTGGATATCAACTTCAAAAAGCTGGAAAAGGACGTAATCACTGTATAAACTATTATGTTCATTCCAAAGAAACCACTGGAGAGACTTACAGTCCTCTACTACAGCACGCACTTCCTTGTTATTTCTCAGTGTAAGCATCTGTGGTTGCTAATTTCCATAAGTGATGGCTACAGATGGAGGTCTGTGAAGGTTATCAACCAAATGCTTTTGCACTCCTCTGTTCAATACAGACATGGAGAAAGTGGAGAGGGTTCAAAAAGGGCTGTTCAAGGAGAACATGTTCTGTAAAGAGAGACTGAGGGACTCAGGCTTGTTTAGTCTGGTAAAGAGGCTGCCAAGGAGCAATCGAATAGCTGCCTGCCAGCATCTGAAAGGCAGCTACAAAGACCAGAATGCAACTTTCCTCCGTCTTGCCAGGAGATACAACAAGGGTTAACAGCTGCGTGTTAAAGCTTATAGCCTTCAAATTGGGTATTACAAACACTCCTATTCTTAGGAAGATGATGCAAGCACTGCAAGAGCATCTGAGAGGCATCTCTGTCCTTGAAGATTTTGAAAACTTGTCTAAACAAAGTCACTGTTGACCTGGTGTTGGCAATAACTCAATGGAAGGTCTGACTAGATGATTTCCAATAAACACTTCCAATTATTGTTCTCACAATTTTAAAATGGTGCAGGTTTTATACACTGAGATAGACCAGAACTGCTGGTACAAAGCTTTCTCAAAGACCTACACATTCTCTCATTTGTCTTTGTGGGTGCCACATCAAGTCCCTGCCTGCATCTGTGAGAGAGAATCCATCATGCCTGACAGTGTGACAGCAGTACCAGCCTCCCTGTAACAAATCTGTCACCATTCAGGGCCTCTCAATTTTCCATATGGAGTTCAGTCATCTTTGCAATTAGAAATTTTGGGGCCAGAAGGAAACATTTACTACAGTACTTTTTTTTTTAATTTGAGTGCTTCACTTTTAAAATCTGAAAATATAAAGAGCAAAACAGCCGTAGGCAGTCTTTTGAGTCACTTTTTAAAGTGATTCAATATAGGGAAAGCAATTAGTTCAATGCATCAAGGATGCATAAGTTCCAACACTAACTGAATAAAAGAAATTGTGCCTCAGTCCAGCATCTTGTCAGAAAGGAGAACTCAGTTCCTAATGAATTCATTTTCCTGTATGGGGCTGTAGAGAAAAAATGGTCTTTAAAAGCATGAGAGTATAAATAGCAGATCTGGACTTGAAGCTCAATCCCATTGTGTTCCACTCTGCTACAAGCTCCCCATGTGACATTTTATAAGCCACTTAGAGTAAACTTTGTGAAACAATACCCTAAAGCAAAGGCATCCATTTCTAGGGATCCACCTAAACAGTAGTGGAGTTGTTGCTAAAGTTTGTTAGACCAGGGAGCGCTTGGACTCTGAAAAATCAAGCTGGCTACCCATCATACACATCACACTACTTAGCAAGCCGATTTGGATCAAAGCAGGATCCACTGATATTTCATTTCTGTTTATTAACTGATCAATAAAACAACACCTATGATAGGAAATAAAACACGTAACTCCCAACATTGCTCCCTCCCAACAGCTTTTTAGAAACGATGACTGTCCCATTCTGAAAAGAAAGAAGATATATGTGGCATCTGGAACCATAATGAAGTGTGACTTTTCCTTTCAGCACACTTGAATAATGAATTTTGTGGAATTATGTTGGCTACAGCCAGAATTGCTGCATTTGGGTGGTCACTGATTAGATGAAGCAATTTGTTATAGATGGGTAGGTTGTCTTTCTGAGATAAATGCCTTTGCCAAGCACAGGCAGACTGCTTCAATTTATTTTTCCTGAGGCTGCTGTTACCAAGCGAAGAGCACAGATTGCTTCACTCATGCATTTCTATATGCATATTTTTATAATCTATTCTCTGTATTCTGAGATTGGAATTCTCTAGGATTGTTTCATTCTATTATTAAAACCCATTCTTATCAACTGTCTTAGTTCAAACAGCTGAGGAAAGCCATCATTTAAAACTGTACAGTTACAGCTCTGACAGGGGAACATTACCTACCCCAGAACTAGCAGACATGAAACTCAAATCACCAAGTTTTTTCTTCACACAGCAGGCTACAAACCGCATGTTTTGTTATGCTCCTGTCCTCTTATTACTCCCAAATTTTCCCAGGTGTTGGGATGACAGATATATCCACCAAATGAGCATCACTAAAGCTGACTCACACATTCCTGAATGATAATGTGCTAATGGAGAGGTTCTGGCTGTTGACAGGTTGATGGTAAATGGGAACACAGTGGCACTGAGTCCCCATTTCCAACAGGGTGCTGTTGCTGCAGTTAACTCTCAAGTGACTGTTGCCACAGATGACATTTGTGCAGTAAATGAAAGCTCAGCTCCAAGCGGCATGCCCAACAATCTTTTGCTGCATTACATTATATCCTCCAACGTTCAGAAGGACATTAGTTGCAAGTTTTATGAGTAACGTGCATTAGAAAAACGAAGCCATTAAATTCTCATAAGCTTTTCAATTTTTCATGTCATATTATTCTAGAAATGCTTTTTGCACTATGGGCATGCACCAGCTACCACAACAGCAAGGCCTGACTCTCACTGAGGGGTGACCTCATTAATGTTTATAAATATGTGAAAGGTGGGTGTCAGGACGATGGACCCAGGCCTTGCTCAGTGTCATCTAATGATAGGACAAGGGGCAATGGGTGTAAGCTGGAACACAGAAGGTTCCACATCAATATGAGAAGGAATTTCTTCACAGTAAGGCTGACAGAGCACTGGAACAGATTGCCCAGGGGGGCTGTGGAGTCTCCTTCTCTGGAGATGTTTAAAACCTGCCTGGATATGTTCCTGTGCAACTAGATCTAGATGATCCTGCTGTGGCAGGGGGATTGGACTAGATGATCTTTCGAGGTCCCTTCCAATCCCTAATGTTCTCTGATTCTGTGATTCTTCCTATTTAAATATCCTCCATGTCTTGGGCTCACCCTTTCCCTTGGTTTTAAAATATCCTCACTGTAGGTTCTTACCGCTTAGATGGATTTTATTAGCGAGGTAACAAGTGGCCCTGACTGAGAACATTTTCACTGAGAAAAATATGTGCTTGTTACTTTGTGTTAGTTGCATCTTCTTTTGTATTTCAGACTTTCCAATTTTGCTTTAATATTTCTCCCACAGTTCCAGTTCCAGCTTGTATTTCTTCTCTGCCTTTGAAACTGAATACTGGCATCTAAGATGTCTCTTAGAGTGATCTATTATCCTCCTTCATTGTCCTTTTTACAAATAATCCTAGTTACTAGTTGCATTGCTTGTCCACACTAATTTATATTTGTTTGGGAATATATACTCATCCTGACAGTAGTTTAAATTCTTTCAGATTGACATTTTCTTCTTCTTCCTGGAAAACCCCATCTAGCAAAGTTTTTCTGTCAGGCAGAGAGAAGGTTTTTTTATATTTCTGTTGGTTCCAGTGTCCTTTCAAGCAGTTTCTGAGATTCCGAAAGTGAGTGAAAGCAGGGACTCAAGAGAACCTCAGCATAAGCTACAGATAATCAGGGTGATTGATGCATTAACAAACTTCTGCCTCATCTGCCTCCACTAACAAGCATTATTTGAAAGAAATCACCAGCTTCCCAGTGCTTCTTCTGCTTGAACATCATCACCTTTCTATGTAGTTTGTAGTAGAATTCTTGCACTGCACTTAGACAAATAATTTTCAGTTATGTGTGTTTTATCTATCAAAGAAAATACTTACAAAGGAATACCTGCAGCTCAGCTTCACAGACACCAATCTGTTTAAGTCTCCTTACTCATATTTTTCAAAATCAAACATACTTCACATATGTTTTTATTAGCAAGGAATTTTACGTGCTGTCACATTACTCCTTCACCAAATGTGTTTATTTTTCTACAAAGGTTTCTACAGAGCAGGCCAGAATCATAGAATGGGTTTGGTTGGAAAGGACCTTTCAAGGTCATCTAGTCCAAATCCCCTGCAGCAATCAGGTTGCTCCTCAACTAAATCAGGCTTTTCAGAGCCCTGTTCAACCTGACCTAGAATGTTTTCCAAGGACAGGGCATCTACCACCTTTGGGCAACCTGTGCCAGTGTTTCACCAGTGTTTTGTAAAAAAATTCTTCCTCACATCTAGTCTAAATCTCTCTTCTTTCAGTTTAAAACCATCACCCCTTGTCCTGTGACAAAAGGCCCTGCTGAAATGCAACGTCAATGATCAATGCAATGTAACCCTGGAACACTATGTGTTAAATAATTCTTACGTGCATTCCATGATGAAACTGATGTGAAAACATTAAGAAATATTCAACCTAAGAGATGGTTGAAGAAAGCCTCTGGAATTCCAGCCTCACTGGTCCCAAACTGCTGCTTTGTTTATATGAGCTTACCACACAAATGATTCCATTTGCTATTTGTAACTGAAAGATGAATCTACTTCAGAGCTCTAGAACACCATGTCAAAATCAACAGTTTCTATTAAAACTAAGAGAACCTTCAATACCTCAAAGTAGACCAGCTGACTGACATTTGTAAACCTGTGGAATGTTTTGGACAAGCTTACAAAAACGCACTATTCTCCCTTTTCCTTTGCTCTGCCTTGAGTGCACTTGGAATGCATGTTTTACTGTCTTGTTTTCACAAACTCCTGTGACACTCCAAACTTTTCTGTAAAGCCTTATTCCTACTGCATGTTCAAGGAATTCCAGCTGCAGATTCTGCTCTGCATTTCCTATGCCCAAAGAATGTGTATTGCAAGATGAGCTGGAAGAATGCCTTTACTAAAAGAAACACTCTGCCAAGAATATTGGATCCTCTGTTCCTCTAATAAACAACCTTCAGTGCCTAAATTTCATTTGGATAAGGGTTTAAAAGCACTGCTATTTCATACACAACTGCTGGTAGTTATGTATTAAAAAGGCACAGAGCTATATTAAATTCAATGAAGTCCTACACAATTGGTCTGGAATACTTTTAGCATTTCATCCTCCTGGACATACTCTTTTTCCTGTCACCTTCACTATCAGAAGACTAGCAAAACACTAAAATTTTCTTGTCAGTATGACCTCATGACACAAAGCTGGGATCCTGGTTGTGTCTACTTTCGCATGCAACTCTGCCGAGTCTGTAAGAGCCAGATCATGTTCATAAGCAGCAAGTGACTTCCCTCCACATCTAAACCACCTGTTAGGGTCTAAACCTCCAGCACAGAGCAGGTAGTTGCATTGGCTCTTCTTCAAGGACAAGAATAAGAGCAAGTGCCACATGTGAGCAGGATGGAGTCTTCCTGCCAACCACTGACAAGGTCTCCAAAATAAGATAATTAATTGACAATTTGAATTAATTATTCACGATGTGAATTCTTCATGAGAATGGGATTCCTTCTAGCACTGGTAAATACAGCACTTCTGACAAAAGTACACCAAAGCAAAGAATTTGAAACAGACCAACCAGGACACAGAACAAGAGAAGTTAATGGTAGTTAAGCTGACTTACATTTTACTGATGGGGAAACAGCAAACCTGACTAATGCACGCTAAGAGTCATTGCTCAGGATGTACTAGAAGCAATGCACCAGAATCAACCCCAGCAGACGTGCCTTGGGAAAGGAAACTTAATTCAAAGCACATCCTACAGAGATGACACTCTGATCTTGCCACAAAGCTCTTCTCAAGTGTGAAAAGATTTCAGTGAGTGTGGTACAGCTTTAGAACTATCTCTGGACACATAGGAATTAAGCTCATAGGGACAGAAAGAGGCATCTGTGAACTGTTATTCAGGAATAAAGCAATTCTGATCCAGCAAATTGAAGATGTAAGAACATGCAGTTCTCTCCAGCCTACCAGAACTAGTCCCTCAGGAGTGCCCAGAGAGCAAGACAATTAAAAGTAAACAAATACCTGACTCAAAAGGGTAGCAGCTCAAGTACAGAAAGAATTAAGGATCCAAAAAGCATCATAAATAAATACAAATGGGGCAGGCAGAGTAACAGCAAGAAGCAGTGAGGAGCAGTTTTCACATATCAGTAGGTTAATCACAGTCAAGGTTTTGCACGCATGAAAAAAGCAGTATTTTAGAGAGCGTTTCAGACAAGGAAAATGAGTTAGCAAAAATGAGTTAGCATTGCAGATGTTCATGTCCAGGACATGCAGCTTTTGTTTTGACACAAATGAAGGAATTGAATGTAGGCTGATTCCCTGTCAAATGTGAGTCCACAAAACCCTTCAGGAGCAATACTCTGAAGAGACACAAACTGGGCCAGATTACAGTTGCCAAAGCCAATGAAATGATGTTGCAGTAAGCAAGATGCAAAATCCGCGGCAGCTTTGATAAAGACTCAGCAGTATGTACAGATAGCAGAAGCGGTCATACAGACAGAATCATCAGGACTTTTGACAGGCCGGATGGAAAGAGAGAGGAACAACTGTGAGCTGAAGGGAACACCCAGATTACTCATTCAGATGGGAGAGCAGCACAGCAGCTGGTGGCCAGAGCCCTTGTTTAGATTAAGAGTTCCAGGTTAGCAATGTTTTGTTTAAGGCAAGGCAGAGATGAGGGGGATTTCAGAGACTGCAGGCTGCACACAACCTGATGAATGTCGAGCGCAGAAGCAGACCTACAACACTTTCTACTCGACTTTATTAATTCTATGCAGTATTTAGCTTTGCCTAGACAACTACTTATCCATTCCAGACAGGCTGGGCTTTATACTGTGAACCAAAGACTGAAGCTGTCTATTTCTGTTCTCTTAAGATCTGCATCCATTGCCACAGCCTGCCTGAGCTGATTTCCACAGCTCATTAACATCTCCCAGTAGTTACTTCAGTGTGTTTCCAGTAACAAGGTTGCTACTACTGCCTTTTCACACTTTACTCGATGTCCCCATTACTCTTAAGACAACAAGCTCTCATTTTCAAGACGTTTGCATGTTCCAGTAGCTAGAAACAAGAGCTGCAACCTCTGATCCATCTGTACATACTGGCTTGAAGAGCATGTTGGATCCAGCAATATGAATCTGAAAGACTGAATGGCAATGCAGATTTCTCAGTTTTCTACACTTCTTTCCTCATCCTCATTACTTAAAAAAAAAAAAAAAAAATCAGCCGTGTGACAAGTAAAGATCAATTACTTCCCTAAAACCTAACGTTTTCCAGCAGTGATTCACACACCCCGTGTTAAAAGCCTTGTCAGTCTTTGCTGTTTATCAAGCTTGCCGATAAAAGTACACAATCACAGACACAATCACAGACACAGACACTAATCAACGACATTCCATTGTGCCACAAATGAGAAATGCCAAGAGATCTCCCTTACCCTGCCCTGCTCCTTACACAGCTCCCAGATCACGAGCACACATGCACACAGACAGCAGGCAGACAACAATATACAAAGAGAATGAATGGGTCTCTAGTGTTTCAGATTTACCTACAACCGTGTCCTTCCATCAGAACTTTAAGAGTGTTTTGCTTCTGGCACTAGCATTAGCAATCCCACAATACAGACTGTTAAGAAAAATGTTGCTCAACATTAGAGATAGTTAGAAACAGAGTCAGAAAAATCTGGGTGCTTCCCAGGAGTGCTCTGCGAATTACACACGAACAACTAGATATTTTACAAACTGTGCATCACATGGCTGCTGCCAATGGGTTACGCAAGTCTCTGACCAAAAATAATAAATAAATTTTAAAAATAGAACAGGAAATGAATTTCCTAATGAAGAGTGTGTAAAGCTCCTGCATTAAAGGCGCAAACTGAATTTGAAATAACGGACATGCATATAGAGAGTGCACATATTTGGGGGGTTTGGGGGAAAGAGTTAAATGCAGATAAACCTCTTACTAGTGAAAATAACTTTTGTATTTAATTTTATATCCAGCCTATCCGGTTCACAGTCCTTTCATTCCTACTGTGGGAAAATAGGAACTGGAAAAAAGTCCCACTGAGGAGGTTCTTTACTTTCCCACCTTTTTTTTTTCCCTTTTTTTTTTTTTTTAAGTAAAATCTGTGATGATCTAAAGAAAATAACAAAACAAAACTCTGTCCAGTCTTTTAAAATCAGCTTTCCCTTGGGTTTCAAAACTGCCTCTGTTTCATGTGCACTGAATTCGGCAGGAATTGCAGCATATGAGATGACTAAAACATCAGAGTTTGCAGTGAGTGACACCAAAACATAAAAGAGATAGAAAGAAAAAGGCACTGAAGAGGCGAATATGTATGACTAAAAACTGCTGCTTAATAGGGTTAACTTCTCATTCAAGGTTTCTAGTCTGACCTTTTTCTAGACCACTTTTATACAGCTTATCCTAGAGCTAATTGTCCCAAATACAGTTTATCAATTACCTTATCAACTAGGGCTTTGAAGGAGCATTTCTGTGTTCAGCCTATGATCTTACCTTGTAGGCAGCTTGTCTCATAAACTGCTTTGCAGGCTGCTTCCAAATAGCAGGCACTGTAATGACCCATCTCACTTCATTGTTTTCAAAGTCTGAGCCTCCTTGGTCACTGAGCTCCTAAATAAAAGGAAAACAGAGGAGAATGCAAAATGATGGATGTCAGATTATGATGGATTTCAGATTTATAAGAAAATAGTATTTTCTCCTGGCTCTACTATTTTCTCAATTTTTTTCGCCCCGTTACAGCTGCGCAATAAATCAGAACTATTGCCAACCTGTCAAGAATGCTTTACTGCGTCAAAAGCTGGGATTAGGGTTGATGCTTTCTCAAGGAGGCCTATCGAAAAGCTTTAGTGCTTAACTCGAATTAGAAAAGTTAGTTTTTCCAAAAGCAACTCATGCATCTCTGAGCTTTACAGAATGTTTATAGAATCATTCAGGTTGGAAAAGACCCTTGGGATCATGGAGTCCAACCATCAATCCTACTCTACAAGTTCACCCCTAAACCATATCCCCCAACACTACGTCTAAGCATCCTTTAAACTCTCCGTCAGTGTGGGATTTGCTGTTAGCCTGAAGAATTCACACTTGCCTTTTGATTAATTCACTGAAAAATATTTGATGCATCACTGGTGAACGTTATGTTTTGCAATCTGGCTTTTTGAATGACTTCTTTATACACAACTTACCTTTAAGTCAATTTTTTACAACTCTGTTAACAAGGGGGAATTACAGCTAAACCCTTTAAAAATATGACTGACTGCTCCTTGAAAATTCTGCTTTAAGCAAACATTCAAGACCAGTTTAGTACTGGTTTTGTCTTTTTATTTCTCCTTAAAAAAAGTAAACTATGTATTGCATTTGCAAATTAGGTGATACACTGACATGTTTTGGGAAAGATTCCAAGTAAAATGTCATTACCAGATGTCCTATCTAAATCACCATCCAAATAGGAAAAGGTTCAGAGAGGTGAACAACAGGCCTTTTAGAATGTAAAGAAATGGTCCTGCATGTGCCTGTGCCGTGCCAAGGTGCTGTGTTTGTTTAGCTATGCTGCAGTTTAAAATTCCAGGCTAGAAAAGTAGTACCTTTATACCACACGGGCCACTAGGAACAGAAAGGTTACAGCCCAAGTAACAGTTCATTACATTGCTGCCCTAATTAGTTTCAGCATGTGCTCACAAATCACAGGGACTTTTTTATTAACATCGAGAAAGGATGCAGCCCTGACCAAGCAGCACAGCAAACATATGGGATTGCACCCAACAGCATTTGTACTCACCAAGACTTTCCCCAGCCTGTGACTCCACAATCAGTCCCACAATCTAGTTCAATAAATCTTTGACAGGATGAGGAATTTAAGTCTAAATAGGAGGACTGTTTCTCTGTAGCCATCAAGACTAGACTGTGATCTCACAGAGAATAAATTAAATCTATTCAAAAAAGTAGGTTAGTTTTTAACAACAAACTATTTTTAAACAATGCTTGCTTGGCTGAATATTCTGATTTGACCCAGCAACTGCTGTGCTTACGTTGACATTATAGTGGTGCAATTGAAGCCAATGTGTACTCAACTCACGTTTGACTGTTTACGTGACATTAGAACTCTCCCAAACTGTTTGCCAGGGACATGTATTTCACAGAAGAATATAAAAAACAATCTTGTGATCCAAGAAGAACATCACAAGAAATGAATATTGTGACATTTCAAGTAGGAAATGGAAAACAAAATGCATTTTCCCCATGAACACCAACCAGAATGAAAGTGGAGGCAGTCCGTCAGAACACAGTAAGAATTTACAAATTAAACAACTAACAGGTGTCTGTCTTCATAGTTCTCCCTAAAGCTTATTAGACATTCTGCATAAATGTGCATCCAGGCTGAAGGCAACCAAATAACAGAGGCAACACAAAGTTGTGTGGGAGTGTTGATCTGCTTGAACACAGTGAGGCTCTCCAGAGGGATCTTGACAGGCTGGATCGATGGACTGAGGCCAGCTGCATGAGGTTCAACAAGATCAAGTGCTAAGTCCTGCACACAAGTCACAACAACCCCAAGCAATGTCATAGGCTTAGGGAAGAGTGGCTGGAGAGCTGCCTGGCAGAAAGGGACCTTAGGGATTGGTCAACAGGTGGCTGAATATGAGCCAGCAGTCTGCCCAGGTGGCCAAGAAGGCTAATAGCATCCTGTCTTGTATCAGCAATAGCATGGCCAGCCTGAGTAGGGAAGTGGTTGTCCCCTTGCAATCCTGTATCTCTAACTCAGTCAGATGCTGGAGCGTGTCCAAAAAAGGGCAACAAAGACAGTTAAGGGTCTGGAGAACAAGTGATGTGAGGGAGCTGGGATTAGTTATCCTAGACAAAAGGAGAGACCAAAATACTGTCTACAGCCCCCTGAAAGTAGGTTGAGGTGAGCTGCAGATCAATCACTTCTCCCATGTAACAAATGACAGGACAAGAGGAAATGGCCTCAAGTTGTGCTGGGGAAGTCTCAATTGGGTATTCCAAAAAATTCCCCACCAAAAGGGTCATCAAGCACTGGAACAGGCTGCCTAGGGCATTGAGGGATTCACCATCCCTGAAGGGATTTAAAAGACATGTAGACATGGTGCTGAAGGACATGGTTTAATGGTGACTTAATGGGGCTGGACAGCTGGACCCAACGTTAAAGGTCTCTTCCAACCCAGATGATTCTATCTCACTGGACAACAACATGAAATACACCCCTGCAAAGGGTCAGCGCAGGACCAAAATTCCATTGCCAAACTGCAGCTCTATGGAACACACACACTACAGTTTAACTGTGTGAAACAGAATAAAGGAGCTCTGTGCCAAGGTAACCATGCCGGTGTGGGGAATGAAGGCTGTACATCTTTGCTGGTGCAGAATTCCACATTGACTATAAATCCCTGAACCTCTCAGTGCAACTAAGTGGTTTGTACAGATCATTGCACCAGCATAATTACACTATTTCTATCAGATTATCCAGCTTACACACTTTGGCAGGTCATCTTTGTACAGACTTATGGTGAGATGCAAGTCACCGAATATAAAAGTGCTTTTAATAATCATTCTGTTATAAAATAAATCCAGCTCATCCCTTTGCTTAATCAGCGATGACAAAGTCAGGAGAGATCAGTAGCTGCCCATCCTATTGCACTTCACAGTGAGAGCTATTTAACATCACAGAAAACCTGTGTGAACAGAACAGTCCAGCAGCAGCAGAAGTGTAAAGGATGTGAATAAGGACCCAGTCTCGAATTTAATTCCTGAGCTTCAACTTCCGCATTTCTCATAGAAGAAAAATAAAGTAAATATTTAAGCTGGTAAGAAGGTTTTCAGAACTCCTCATCACAGTGTTACTATTAGCACATCAAGCTTCCCCTGTGTGAGAGGAAATCACTTGAGGCTATTGTGAGCCTGCCAGCATCCACAGCCTGCCTAGAGTTCCTACAGCTGCCTTGCTTTGTTTACATCAAATACTACTGAGGTCAAAGCCTGACAAGGTTAGAAGTGTTACGCTCACATTTATACCAGTTATAAATAGGGACAATCTAGATAAGGAAGCATTTCCCTACCTTTAATGCCTGTTCCTTAAAGAATTGCAGAGCATAAGCAAATATCTCAAGTGCTTTGACTTTTTTGCCATTTGCAGCTGTCAGGTCCGTCTCCATGGTAAGATTCTACATGAAAGAGAATAGCTGGAAGTTATTAAAAGGAAAACGTAAACATGAAATTAATTCCCACTGTTTGAGGAAAGGGAATTCTTCATTATCCACCTAGCTAGGAAAAAGTGACAAAATTGTTCTGAAGAGTATCTAACTCATCACTTGAATTTCCTGGAGCATGACACTGGTGCTTATTTTAGACTTTGTTTTCCAGCACCTACCACATCTACAGATAGCTGCAGGCAGAGAAATAAATATGGACTAAATATTAAATAATCACAATAAATACATCCATAATTAATTGCAACAAAGCTGCATATGCAAAAATACTTAATCCAAGCTAAGAGTTAAAAGCACAGTTTTTTGGCTTCCCATCAACATAAGAAACTAGAAAACACCTACATACAGAAAGTACTGGCCAATTACCAAAACTCTAGAATGGATTAAAGACAGATATATAATCAGGAGAAATACTGTCAAATTAGCAACATGATTTGCACTTCAGTGGTCCTCTGAGCTGAAGTTCAGTATGGTTACTATATTCCATTCCTGCTTTCAGAGTAAATTTATAGAACAAACCAATGTCGTGTACGTTCCCCAGACAACTATGAATTTCACCCAGTGAAATTAGGATGTGCAGATATAAGCAAAGCAGATATTGAACTTCTAAAATCTAGAGGGAAGGCTGGCAAAATACACTAAGAGGCAAAATTAATTGAAATGCTAACTGAAGAGAAATAAAACTGCTTCACACTATGTTGGCAATCCTTAAAAAAATATCTAGTGCTGTCCACAGGAAGGTAAGTTGGGTAACAAATGCAGAATTATTCAAGAGGATTGAATTTTACTTACACCAGTGGTATGTAGCTTCATTTTAAACTTTTCAAAGTACAGCCAGTGTTTTGATTCAGTGGGATCCAAGTCGTGGTAGAAATCTCTTGCTGCATACCCAAAACTATGAAACTTCCTGTCGGGTGTCAGTAGGATAGTGGTTGGTGTCTTCTGATTGGATACACCTGGATCGCCACCTTCCCATCGTCTATCCAAGAAGTGAAACAGCTCCAGTCAGTGATAGTAATGTTTAGAGCAGCAGAATAAATAGTGCATCATGAGAAAAACAGTGGTGGCAGACTGCTTTCCTCTCTAAAGACACTAATTTCAACCCCTGCAATATCAAAATCTAGTGTTCCTATTCACATCCAAGAAAAGAGGACCATAATTTTTATATCAGATTCAATAAATTTTACAGTTATTTGTATAATTTT
The DNA here is from genome assembly GCA_028565055.1 of Phoeniculus purpureus. NCBI lineage: Eukaryota > Metazoa > Chordata > Aves > Bucerotiformes > Phoeniculidae > Phoeniculus > Phoeniculus purpureus. Next base: position 18,557 of record JAOXOE010037923.1, on the reverse strand, counting down.
GAAGGATATAATTATGCTCTGTCTTTTGTAAGAATACTGGTTCCATGAAGCCAGCTCTACACAATTAAGAAGGATGTTTTAATTAACAAGGAAGTTTTGCACTTCATTTTTCAAACTAAGCTATATACGGAACGAATACCATGCAGAAAATAAATTAAGTAATTATTCAAGAACACTACTAATGAAAACCCAAACCTTCAAAATGAGTGGCCTATTCAGTTGTCAGTCAGAATGGTTAGTTGTACGGGATATTCTACCCAGTTTGAATTAGAGACCTGTTTAAGTCATCTGATCACTACTGCAGAGAAGTTGACTAAATCCCAGTTCCTGTCACAAAATGTGACAAAAAAAATTTGACTTGGATGATCTTTCGAGGTCCTTTCCAATCCCTGATGTTCTGTGATTCTGTGAATCTCTGAGATACGTCTGCAGATGTTGAGCTCTGCATTGCACTTTCTACTCACCTTAAGTTGATGGATTTTGCATTTTCAGAGCCCAGAATACTCTAATACTTTTTCTCTGTCAAAGCAAACTCACCAATCCCCTAGTATCTTAGAATCAAAACTTTTTCCTCACTACTGTCAATTAAAATGGTGAACAGATCTATCTTATCAATATTGTGAAGGTATCCTCAGGATGACTCAAGAAACAAAGAATATTAAGGCATAAGCAACCCAAAGCTTGTTTCATAGAATGGAGACGGAAGTAAGTTAAGAACATAGAATATGGGAAGACTCCACAGCAGTAATTGGGATGGGGAGCATAATGGCACAACAAGGGCAGACAGCAGAAAGTTGTACCATGGAGACAGCTGTGAACATTCTTGTGTTCCTACTTCTCCGTTACAAAAATAAAACAAAACACAATGGAAACCCAAGAAACTTGCATTACTGTTCCTCCTCACCCCATATTAAAGTACTTTCACCATGGGAAACAAACATCAGAAAGCACTTTCTTAAAAAGACATCAGTGGAAAAATCAGCTTTATGCTATCAAACATAAATCATAACACAGCTCAAACAGGAGCCAAGTTAAGATCACACGGGCAACTGCACTCATTATTAAATCACATGTTGATTGCTTTTCTCTAAAAATAGCAAAAGGCACTTTCATAAGAGACTCCTGCCAAAGTCCTTGTTCTGAAGCAGAAAAAGGTTGCCTTGTTTTGTGCTGCTTGTTTATGTGGCATAGGAAGATTATGTAGGAAAAAAGAAAATCTTTTCCATTTCAGCCTCTGAAACAGTTGAACCAATAGAAAATTAATTGCCCTCCAGACCAAGGCAGACAACTGACATTGAAAACTGCTACCTAAGGGTTAATAGTTGGCAAAGAGAAAATGAACAGCATCTTCTAAGTGCTGAGAAGCCTTCAGACCATTCAACAAGATTAAACAGAGCAAAATCTGCCCTTTTTTCTGCACCAGCAGTGGCAGGGAATCGCACATCTATGAATTTACTTCAGCACAGAAGACAAATCCACTGCTCTGAAAGCAAAAAACCAGCATGAGGAGAAGTGGAATGATTTCTACCTTTGTGCACTCAAAAAAACTCTTCCCTATATCTCCCTAGTCCCACTGCTCAGCCTGAGCTACTATCAGCTGGCATTAGCTCTGCTCCAGGTCATTTCTTATAACCTGCTGCTAGAAATGTTCTTGGTCAACTCCAAAATCTCTGAGTAGGTGTTAGAGCAAATATGCAGCTCCAGTGTAAAGAAACTGGGATCCCACAGCCCAGGAACAGAGAACACTGCCTATTTCTTTCACCAGATTGTTAAATCCCACACACCCGCTGTAAGCAGAGAGGAGACAGACTGCTATCATTTTTGCCTGGAATCATTAATGATTCATTCTGAGTCAGTGGTGGGAAATTCCATAAATAGAATGTGGCCAATAACAATACTGCTTTAGTTTTCATCGTGGAGAGGCATATTCTCTCTTTCCATAATAAGTACACTTAAGGTGCAGTTCAAAGACAAATTGATGCTCAGTGCTATGGGCTGAAGCCTCCAAAACCATTGACAGAATCGGATGTTCACTTCCTGATGAGCTTCCGATGGCAGCTAGATACGTTAACTGCACAGCACGTTCTAAATTTCTCAGCCTGGGTTACTGTTCAGTCACAGGAAGAGCAATAAGGAAACAGAAGAGGAAGTCCGACATCACCGTTTGCCATCACAGAGTTAAAAATATTCCTATGTGACATCTCTTCTAGAGACAAGCAGCTTCAGAGGCAGGGCCACAGTCACTCCTGTCTGTGGCACACTTTTCGGGTGCTAGGATTTCAACCCCTGCACTTGCAGTTGTCTTTCATGGTGCTGGTACAGGCAAAATACTAGCAACAATGCTCTCAGGAGAAAAAGGAAAATGCCTACTAAGAACATGGACTAATGCAAGCCAAGAGTTGGCTAAATACATGTGCAGACTATTTTCTCAAAGCAGGACCAGATCTAAGAACCTTCTTCTCTGGAGACTTTTAGAACCCGCCTGGATATGTTCCTGTGTGACTTGATCTAGGTGATCCTGCTGTGACGGGGGGATTGGACTAGATGATCTTTCAAGGTCTCTTCCAATTCCTAATATTCTGTGATTCTGTGAACCCAAGGCAGATTACTGCCTAAACTGAGTCTATGTGGCCAGTTCGTATCCTGACATAACATGGAGTAGCTCATCAGAGCAGTATAGATCCATTTGTAGCCAGAAAGGATCTGACTGCCTGTTAAAAACATAAATAGAGACAAGAGGAAAGTTAGCATGGAAAGGATCACAAGGTTATGCTAAGGTTAGTGAAATGTCCTTCCTTACACGTGAACCTGGCCAACAGACAGAGCAGAGAGCAATCCATGCAGAAGTTGTTCATCCACTGTCTAAAAACACGCAACTCAGCTCCAAACACATGCTGTAGGCTACTGGCAAGAGCGAGGCTACTCAAAACTTTAAAGCTAAGTATATGTTTAAAGAACTTTGTCAAATCAATGCTTGTAAATTAATTGAGTACTGGAAATAAACACACAGTAAAAATCATGACTTTGTTTGACGACTAATGACACAACTAGAACCACAGCTTAGCTGACACTACACTCAAACTTGGTCCTAAAGCCCTGTGTGTTCACTCTTTCCCAAAGCCGGACCTTCTAAATAAACGCATCTGACCCTTCCCCGAAATATTTGCAGAAAAGGAGCTTTGTGCAAAGCCAGTCAGAAGTCTTAATGTCTGGAAAGGATCAGCACTAAGGAGGGAAGGTGGAAAAAATGTTAGGAAGCAAAGAGGACCCTGCACCACTGTTATGCTTTATTTTAATATAAACATTCCCCAAGAGCAGGCGGGAAGTTACATCTGCTCTGCTGAAGTATTTGTAAATTATCCTACATCTAAGCCTCCTTATATACAGAGTTTGAACCTCTTAATGCCTTACGAACTACTGAAGCCTTATTTTCATACATATATCCATTCTTTAATTTCATGGGTTTATGAATATTTATATGTAAATAAACATATTATTTAGCATAATGATATTATAATAAATATATATTATTTCCTCAGAAAATTTCAGCTATATCTTCCCCAAAATCTTTCTCCAACCGCAAAATTTATTTTAAAAATAAAAATACTTCTCACTATTAAAACATTTTCAATTGCTTGAAATACCTGATGGAAATCAGAAAAAACTCTTCTCTCCTAAAAAAATTGTTCCTCCCTTCTGTTTGGAAACATGTGAATTCATTATTTATTTTTCTTATGTCAGTATCTCAGCTGAGGTATCTACACAGGTCTGAAATCACAACCACCATTGCGTAAGGAAGGACATGAGGTATTTTGAAGTAGTAAAGCATCCGTTAAGATTTGTAAAACACTGTCAGCTGCCCATGCAGCACCTAGACTGTGATGTCCCAGTGACCTGCAGCAGGCACCCTGCTACCCTGGAAGGAGAATCTAGTCTGTAATTTACTGCAGTACAGTGTGAACCCAAAATCAGGTTCCAGCATAAAATTTAGTCTAAAGCACTTAAAGGAGATCCCTAGAAACAGCAGTGAGTTTGCACAGTAAAACAACCACACAGATTACAGGAACAATATAACATGTAGGAATTAGGCTCGCTCTGGTTCAGCTACAGAGATGTCTTCCCTTCTGTTACAAAACTTCTTTAAGAAATTTGATTAATTATTTGCAGTCAAAACAGAATAGGAACAGATAAACATGTGTTCTGACTCAACAACCCTGTAACCTGTCTGAGACAGCAACACACGTCCTGTCCTTTGACTTCCAGCCTCATGCAGCTTCCTGTGCTGTTCAACACTAGATGGATGAGATGCATAAAAGGCCTTGAAGCATTACGTGTCCACGCTGAAAATGGGAGGTGTCTCTCCAACTGGACGACATAATACCATTCCAAAACTTACCTCCCTTTACAGGATATTTCAAACCACTCAGTTGCATTAGATTTCTGAAATACTCTGTGGCGGTATACAAACCAATTATGCAGCCCAACTGCACAATCAATACTGGCTGCTGAGATTTAGAGAGCTGCACTCAGCCAGCATCTTTGCTTTGGAAAATGACAGTATCTTGCACTGGACAAGTTAGTCTTTTTGCCCTTTTGTTCTCAGTCTTGTAGTGTTGCGAATAGCACACAAACTACTGCTGTAACAGCTGCTTTCTTTAGAACTTCTATGGCTAAGCTCTTGATACATTGTTTATGTCTGGAATTATCTATGCCTTGGTCTTGTTACAATATAGCTGCACTAAAGATGCTGTAATAAGGATTGTATAGATTATAAAAATGGTTTATAGAGCAATACTTTCACGCACTTGCCATAATAGTTTTTGATTTGTGATCACATTAATTTGTAATGCATAGATTTATGCTCTGTTGATTTAATCAAGAAATAAGAAACCCTACATAGAATCAGGTCTCTTACACACTTATAATGCAGAACAGATTTCACACCAAAGCTTAGTTTTCAGATTCATGCCTTTTGCTCATTTATCTCCCAGTATCACTGGTTCATTATCAGACATTTGATTCAAGTTTAATGCTAAAAAGCTTAAATCTGCCAAACAAAATACCAGCTTCTGGGTGCAAGTAAGTAACCGTTGCACATACAGATTTATATAAGCCTGACTGCAGGGGCTGGGCAGCTCCTGGGTAATGCCATGACCCTTAATAAATGTGCAGCTTCTCTGCAGCTCTGAAATAAGGGCATCCTGACTTAGTAATTATCACTGCTCCCTGGACAATTCTAAATACTCACTCATCGCTCCTTTTACTCCTGTTATCGTGTCATCGTCAAACAGATGAGAGGACACGTTCACATTGATTATTAAGCAAATTAGAATACAATAAGAAGCAAAAAACCCTATAAGAATAACAAAGGTGTACACGGTGTTAACACTAGACAAATCCAGACACTTCAGGCTCCTGCAGAAAACATCTACAGCTACTGCAGACAAACCATGTTATCACAATTGAAAACCAAATGCTGCATTGCAGCCCTTACCTCATTACATGAATACATTCTGGTTCCTTGGTGAAGCTGTAGGCGTAGCCACTGGATGTTGTGCCAAAATCAATAGCCACAACAACAAGATATAACTGCTCTACAGCATCATCTGCATCAGAGTCTTTCTGTTAAATAGCAGAAGCAAAACAGACACTGAGTCACTGATGAGAATAACTGAAGCCTGTCTTACCCTTCAGTATTTCTGCTCTCTGAGACATGCATATCTCTTCAGCAGAAACAAGGACTTCCCTAAGGTTGTATTTGTGAACAAAGTTGATACAAAAAGCTGCACATTCCAATGAAAGTGAAAATTCAATATACAGTTCAATATATGCTGGAGCCTTTCAGAGTCAAGAGTTTCCTTCACAGTGATGTTTTGGGACACCTATTAAAACTGTATCAGTAAAAGTTAGGTCCAAACACCAGGTTATTGGTTTGTGCACTGAATTGTTGAGGTTTTTCCCCTAAACTGATCACCTGAAGAATATGTTTATACCCATCAGTATGGTGTAGTTGGGACTTCTTTGGTGGTTTTAGAAGTTAACTATGTCATAACCTTGAAATTAAGCTACTACTACCATCAAAACTAGTGGAGACAGAGCAACCCAAAACACACCAATAAGCTCTATATCCCACGATAATTGTTTATTTCTAAGAATTTAAAGAAATAAGTAAGCATGTAGTGTTTACTTATTTTGTAAGCACTACACGCAGTCTTTCCTCCTGTCTGTGCTGGAATGAGGAAACCTGATCAGCTGCTTATAATGAGTTTGAATCATTCTCCCTGCCTTCTACCTGTAATCCTGAAATCTCTAAAAAACTTAGTCAAGGGCAATGTGGGAAGACTAGCTAGAAGAGATGGAAGGGTTACGATCCAAATCATAACGATGTGACACAAAGCATGACATAAATAAACAAGGACTTGTACCACTCCCCATATGTTGCCTAATATAAACTCTATATAAAGAAGACATATACCATGAACAGTAAGGAACTGCTCTTCACATGCTGATAGTAACTAAAGCAGTAACAGCTCAGCAAGGCAGGAAAACACACTGGAAACACTGGTGAAAGGGCTGTGTGTCACAGGCAAGCGAAGAATGATGGAGGGTACTACACCCAACTCCACACACAACACTTTGGCAAAATCACCACGGAACATCCTTATTGACCTATTATCACACAGGTCACGTCTCACTCCTCCACCACTGCTGCTCAGCTTGTACTATCAACATTTTGAAGAAGCAGTTACTCTCAGTTACAGAGGATTGCCAAATATCCTCACTCTACAAGCATCTTCCCCACATCTTTTTGCTATCTCCATGCCTGCTACTTCCACCACCTTTCTATTGTACCCCTGTATTTTCCAAGATCACCCCATAGGCCTGCTGTTTAACATGGAGGAATGAGAGTAATAAGCTTTGGTCTCAATAAGACTTGTTTGGATTCTCCTAATAAAGCTTTCCATATGTTATTTATATGCCTTTCTCAAAGATTTTAAGGGCCAAGTCTAACTGAAAGAAGATAGAAATCCATTGGTACAATGGAAGTAAAAGGGAGAAAGGGAATAAACACAAAAATTTATGAGACCACTCTCGTAAACATAAAGAGGGAACTCTGGACTTGATTTACAAAGCTAGGGAAAAAAATCCAGCAAGGATAGCAGTGTGTTCTGAACATGATCCCTTGCAATAGAAAGAAATGCACTGTGCACATACTGTGTCACAGATGATGCAGATGATCCTAAAAACAGATGGGACTTGGTTTTAATGTGAATTTATCAACAAAATGAGCATGACGTACAAGAGATTAAAACACACTACCTTTATAGGTCATTTGCTTGTTTTTAAGAGCTCACAGAAGTGGCTTTTTCCTTAAGAAGTTAAAACAGTTCTATTTTGAACCCCTCTGTCTATGTTGGAAGAGATTCTTTTCTCTGAGTATTTGGATTTTACTGTTGAGTATTTTATATCTCCTTCTCTTTTTCTGAACAGAAGGGGACTTTTCAAGGGCTACCTAAACAAATTAGTGATAAAGACAAGGGCAGAACACAGAAACACCAAGGATAAAGCCTCCATGCTTGATATAAGAATGTGCAGGAGTAAGTCTATCAGCTTGGCAAGTAGGGAAAAAGCAAAAACAGGACCCCAGTGAAGTGAATGAGCTCAACCCAACCAAAATGAAAAGATCACTGGAGACTATGGATGACAGAGAAGGGATCACTATGTGAGGAAACTGCAGCTTTCTAAAGAAATTGCTCCCACTCAATGGGCAGGGGAAATTAATATCAATATACAGTACATTTAAAAAGTTAATTCCTTACCACAATATGCGATGGAGACAGTGGTGTTATTCCAGGGTCTCCCAAACTTTTGGCTGGTGATGAGTAAGTTGATGTAGAAACTGCATCTGAAAGGAAACAAAAATTCATAGAATCACAGAACATATTGAGTTTGAAGAGACCTCTAAGATCATCTAGTCCAACCCCCCTGCAACAAGCAGGGACATCTCTAGCTTGAAGAGATTGCTCAGAGCCCCATCAAGCCTTGAATGTCTCCAGGGGTGGAACCTCTACAATGTCTCTAGGTAACCTTTTCCAGTGATCTACCACCTGCCAATTAAAGAACTTCTTTCTTATGTCCAGCCTAAATCTGCCTTTTTCCATCTTAAAACCCTGATCCCTTGTCCTGTCGTTCCATGTTAATTCAAGCGGAATGAGTAGGGTAGGACTGTTGCTTTGCGTATTCCGACATCATTTTCCTGTTGTAACAAATCTGCCAAAAAAGGAAGAAAATTCCACAGCTGCCACATAAAATATACAGTTTGCCCTTACAACATGCTAAGACAAAACAACTGTAGTTTTGATTCTAAAATGTTTGTCTGACCTTCATGACTAACTTTTGCCTACTACATTACCATGTATAAATTTGAAAAGCCTTCCTAAACAGATCCAGAAGTCACAGTTGACACAAGTGGCTCAAGCACTACATACTCACATTAGCAGCCTATGATTTAAATGTACTAATGCAGAAACCAGACACAAGTTGTGAGACTGAAAAAGACCGACTCATTTTAAGAGAAAATGAGTTGATATCAATTTGACAATTCAGTAGGAAAAAAGTTGGATTTATTCCATCATGAACCTTTATTCTGAAACTTTCTCAATACTTTCTCTGGTTTTGTTCTTCAATACACACTCTGCACTGAAACATCTTGCAGCTGTTAATAGTACTGCAGGACAGAATCCAGCTGGGAAAAGGGAAAGTATTATTAACAAATCATCAAAGAAATATTTCTAGCCTGTATACAACACAGAACTTACTTTTAAAGAAACACCAAATGAGTGACAAATACTCTACTGCACTATTAGTATTTTTCCTTCATGTATTTACCTTGTTGATGATAGAAAAGGAAATGCCTTACTAAAATAATGAAGCATTGATAATTTAGACAGACACATAATGTATTCTCTCACGAAGACTGCAATAGTTTATCAAAATAGAATCTAGAAAAAGGTACCATGTGCCCTGTCCATGCTCATACCCCTCTGCCCCCAAATTTAAGCCTTGAGTCTACTGAATGATCTTGTGCAGATACAAGCTAATTAGACATAAAGCAGAATTATTTGTCTAAAGATTAATAACCCTAATAAATATTAAGTAAAGCACTTTAACATATTTTCATCACCTACTTGGATAATACCTATTGACACAATAAAATGCATATTTCTGCTCAGTGTGTAATTTCTAGGCATGACTTACAAGTAGAGGCATTATTCTATGACAACAGAGAAGTGGCTCCCCAACACTTTACAACTTCTTAATGAAGAATCCTGCTGTTCCTAGTAATAAATGTTTGTTGCTTCCCAAGGAAGATACAAACCCTTTGTACCAGGCAACTACAGAATAATCCACCCACAGGAAAAAAAAAAAATCTTCCTTCAAATCTTCGTATTGTTCTTGAAAAAACATTTATTTGTGTTCTAGTTATAAGACAAGTTCAGCCTGATCTTCAGAAGCATTTGTGGAAGCAAAACATTCACGTTTGCTATGCAAGTTGCTCAGGAATACAGTATGTTACTCTTCTTGTAGTGAAATACAAAAAGCCACAGGCCAAAGGGGACAAGCACAGAGTCCACTTGATTCTTTATGATATATTTGGCTCAGACGCTGTTATCAGTCTCAGATGCTGTCAGCAACCCTATTTGTGAAATTTCTTCCTCTTTTCAAAACAGATTAATTTTTGTACCATCAACGTGCCATTTTTAATGAAATTGAAGAACTGTATTTCAACACACGAATCTGATGGGATGCACCCACATGTGCTAAGGGAGACAGCAGAAGTCATTGCTAAGCCACTCTCCATCATCTTTGCTAAGTCATGGGGATCTGGAGAGGTGCCTAGGGACTGGTGGATAGCAAATGTCACTCCAATCTTCAAAAATGGTAAGAAGGAGGACCCAGGTAACTATAGACCGGTCAGCCTCACCTCCATCCCAGGAAAGGATGGAACAATTTATTCTCGATGCTGTCTCTAGGCACATCAAGGACAGGAGGGTCGTTAGGGGCAGTCAGCATGGCTTCACCAAAGGGAAGTCATAACCAGGTGGACAGATGATGGCAGAGCAGTGGGTGTGGTCTATCTTGACTTCAGTAAAGCATCTGACACACAGCATCCTCGCAGCCAAACTGAGGCAGTGTGGTCTGGACGATCGGGTAGTGAGGGGGATAGTCAAATGGCTGCAGGCTAGAAGCCAGAGAGTAGTGGTCAATGGGACAGAGTCTAGTTGGAGTCCTGTGTTGAGTGGAGTGCCCCAAGGGTCAGCACTGGGATCAGTCCTATTCAATCTATTCATTAATGTCTTGGATGAGGGAGTAGGGTGCACTGACAACAAGTTTGCTGATGACACAAAGCTGGGAGGAGTGGCCGACACCTCAGCAGACTGTGCTGCCACTCAGTGAGACCTGGACAGGCTGGAGAGCTGGGCAGGGAGAAGTTTAATGAAGTATAACAAGGGCAAGTGTAGACTCGTGCATCTGGGCAAGAACAACCCCAGGTACCAGTATAGGTTGGGGACTGACCTGTTGGAGAGCAGTATAGGAGAAAGTGACCTTGGGGTCCTGGTGGACAGCAGGATGACCATGAACCAGCAGCGTGCCCTTGTGGCCAAGAAGGCCAACGGCATCCTGGGGTGGATCAGAGTGGGGGTGGTTAGCAGATCGAGAGAGGGTCTCCCCCGCCTCCACTCTGCCCTGGTGAGACCACATCTGGAATATTGTGTCCAGTTCTGGGCCCCTCAGTTTAAGAAGGACACAGAACTCTTGGAGAGAGTCCAGTGCAGAGCCACAAAGATGATGGAGTAGAACACCTCCCTTATGAGGAAAAACTGTGGGAGCTGGGTCTCTTTACCTTGGAGAAACGGAAATGGAGGAGTGATGTCATTAATGTTGATAAATCTGTGAAGAGTGGGTGTCAGGAGGATGGAGCCAGGCTCTTCTCAGTGTCATCTAATGATAGGACAAGGGGCAATGGGTGTGAGCTGGAACAGAGGAGGTTCCACATAAATATGAGCAGGAACTTCTTCACGCTGAGGGTGATGGAGCATTGGCTGCCCAGGGGTGTTGTGTAATCTCCTTCTCTGGAGATGTTTAAAACCTGCCTGGGCATGTTCCTTTGCAACTTGGTCTAGGTGATCCTGCTGTGGCAGGAGGATTGGGCTAGATGATCTTTCACGATCCCTTCCAATCCCTAATGTTCTATGGTTCTGCGATACGATGAAATGTTTGTTCCTTGAATGTTTTTGAGAATCAAGAATTTGAAAAGAGACTTTGGATCAAGTTCCAAGTTTCCAGGATGAGACTCACAAACAAAATGTTCCCAGGCTACTGAATAACTTTAGTGGCATCTGAAGAGAGATCAGTTGGTTGTGAAGGTCTGGATGGTATGTAATATTCCGATTCTATGAAAATCAGCTGCTCGCGCTTTTTCCTGTAGGTCACAGGTCCTCAAATTACACAGTAGTTTTTATCTAATGAAAACATTAATTCCATGTTTTGCTTTGACTATCTGAGAACTTGGGGGCATGAGCTCCATACAAAGTGCAGCTCTGACGAGAATATTTCATGATTGGTGTTGAAGATAAATTTGTGGAGCACGCTCCTCCAGAATGTGTTTACTTTGAGCCATGTACACTTGTGCCATTCAGATAAAAGTCGACTGTCTGACAACAATTTCATGAGAGTATCTGATTGCAGTTTGTGCTGGTAGATTGTGGAAGTCTGTGTTACTGGAAAATGTCATTGAAGCTAAACTGGTGGGGGAATTAGACTCAATGATCTTTTGGGGTCTCTTCCAATCCCTGATGTTCTGTTCTGTTCTTTCTTTGCCTGGGTATGAAAATACTCTTCTGTGGCTTTGCACAGGAGATGCCTGGACATGTCCCTGTGTGACTTGGTCTAGGTGATCCTGCTCTGGGCAGGGGGATTGGACTAGATGATCTTTTGAGGACCCTTCCAATCCCTCATGTGATTCTGTGATTCTGGGATGGGATGATTGTCCACTCGATGTCTATCTGAGCAGCAAGTCTGAACAAGGGTATTTATCGTACAAGCATGCCAAGCAGTGAGGTTTGGCAGAGACCAGATCTGTTCAAGAGAGTGGGAAGATAACCAGTCCTCCTCTCTGTTTTCTTTAACCCTGAGATTCCTGTGGCATTTCTTGCTCCTGTATTTCTCAAGTAGTGAGATTGACATAGGAGTGGAGTCTAGAAGGTCATGTAATTGTTCTGGGCCCCTCACTTCAAGAAAGAGATTGAGAGGCTGGAGTGGGTGCAGAGGAGGAATGAGACTGGGGAATGGAATGGAATGGAATGGAATGGAATGGAATGGAATGGAAGGAAAGGCTAATGAGGAGAGGCTGAGGGAACTGGGGGTGTTGAGCCTGGAGAAGAGGAGACTCAGGGGGAACCTTCTTCCTTTCTACAATTTCCTCAAGGAAGGTTATAGTCAGGAAGGAGTTGAGCTTTTCTGCCAGGCAGCTAGTGCCAGGGTGAGAGGGCAGGGGAGGGTTAGGTTGGATGATAGGAAGCCCTTCCTCACAGAAAGGGTGATCAGGCCCCAGAATGGACTGTCCAGGGCAGTAATGGAGTCCCCATCCCTGGAGGTGTTTAAGGGCAGACTGGCTGTGACCCTTAGTGCCCTGGTATGGCTGCTGTGGTGATGTTAGGTCCTGGGCTGGGCTGGATGATTTCAGAGGGCTTTTCCAGCCTCAGTAATTCTGTGATTCTGTAATATTTTGATGCTGTCGCAGTGAAGTGTTTATATTCTGGGCTGATGAGCAGGAAGGGATTAGAGATGATTCTCGCCAGCAATATCTGCTTGTTGGGGCCAACAGTGGGTTGGAAGTGCTAAGAGGGGATAGGACTGGGCACTAGAAAAGGCAGGTGGTGCTGAGACAGTTCTGTGAGAATGTAGAGCAGGCTTTTGTCCAAAGACTTCTTGTGCCAGTTTAACCAGCTCTGAATCTGTTCCGAATGCACTGCAGACCAGTAGAAGCAGCTCAGACCCACACTTACCTGTGTGTTTTTTAGAGGACAAGGTATGAAACAGCTGAGATTTTTAACACTAGAAGTACTAGCAAATCCTGTCTTTGAAAGAGAAAATCAGAATACAATATAAAAGTGACTCTGAGAGTAGTCACTGCTCTGAATCGATCTTGACATAACAGCAACTGCATCACCATTTTCTCCCTAACAGGCAAGAAGTAGATGATCCTAGGACTGGATAAGGTAAGCTGGGTCTAAATATCTGAGTTCAAAAAGCCTTAAAGCATTTGCTGAGGCAAATACACCAAGGCACCAGAGCAAAGATTCCTTTCAGTACAGTGACCTTGAATAGGCCATTGAACTTATTTCTAATAAACTTCAATCTCTTTCTCCTTCTAGTCCTTCTGTCAGATGCAGAGGCTCTGGGCTGTATCTCCAGTGTTGTAAACCAAGATCGCTCCTTTGAGGCTGTCAGCTCACATCAAGTGAAGATCTGATCTGGTGTTTGTAGCTCAGCCTCGAACAAATGGAACCATTTCCTGACGCTGCTTGACTACTGCATTGTAAGAAAAGCCTAGTTAAGGTTTCTAGCCAATGCCTCCTGTTCGCCTTTGATGTGTTTGAGCTGAGGTCAGTGCTGTGCCTGAGACCTAATTATCCCACTGGGTTAGGAGAGCAGCTCAGCTCTAATGCTGCACCAATAGTTACTTCCTTTTAACATGCATTGGTTTAATAGCAAGTATCGTGCTTAAAATTGTGAGTCTGCTTTAAAGTTCCTAGGTGATCCTGCTGTGGCAGGGAGATTGGACTAGATGGTCTTTCGAGGTCCCTTCCAATCCCTAATGATTCTATGATTCCCTGTCACTCCTTAAGAATAAGCTGCTTTTATATTGTATGATACAAACCAGCTTCATAAGGTGTCCTCCTTTATGCCTCAGCTGTGATGAGAGGGCAAGACGATGAGCACAGTGATGCATCAGGACTGTGTCACAGTAGCTTCTTCAGCAAGGAGTGAAAATAATGGGCAGAGATGTAGTGAAGAGCTGAAAATACAGAAGTATAAAATATAAAGCTTAAACAATGGAAGTGATCTCATGGTGGTGGTTCAGCAATTTAGAGTGAAAATTAAAGAACTGATGTCTAAAGCGAAACAAACTGGTAAAAGCTGCATCTGTGTGGAGGAGGTAGGAGGGCTGAGAAATACCTTTGCTTTGGTAATTTAAGCCCGTGGACATCATCAAAGAACTCGTGGTAAAAACCTTAAGATTTAAACCTGGTCTGAGTTGCTTGGATAATGTGTATGTTGAAATGTAGGAGAGGGTTGTCTGCTGTAGGACTGGGCAGACGTAGAAATGTCTACACTGGAAGGGGCTGCCCAGGGAGATTGTGGAGTCTCCTTCTCTGGAGACATTTACAACCCGCCTGGACGTGTTCCTGTGTGACTTGATCTAGGTGATCCTGCTGTGGCAGGGGGATTGCACTAGATGACCTTTTGAGATCCCTTCCAATCCCTAACGTTCTGTGGTTCTGTGATCCAGAGAAACAATGAAGAACAAAAATAAGTCTGCAGCCTGCACCTCCCACAAGCAGGTTGACATTTCTAGCTGTAGATCTGAGGTTTTCCTCTGAATAATGATAGAGCTTGGTGTAAGAATTCATAAAGATGGATTTGTCTTTAGCCTGGGTGACAGGCAGGTGTTTGTCAGCGTGGGACTGTGTATGAAAGATGGTCAAATTAGCTGAGTGAGTTCCCACATATGTCATGTGTCGCTGCCTTCCCTAAAGTGGAGGATCTCTGTTATCTAAAATGAAGATACAGAACTATGATGGGAGAGTCTTGTGGGTTAACCGCAGCCCACAGCTAAGCCCACTCCCCTGCACTGTAGGTTGAGATAAAGACAGTTGAATGGGTGAAGCAAGCAAAACAAGGAATTCACTCACCACTTCTTATCACAGGCAGGTGTTCAGCCATCCCCCAGGTCCAGCATGTGTGAACGACTTGTTGGGATAAGAAATGCCATTGCTCTGAGCATCCCCCACTTCCATCTTCCCCCAGCTTTATATGTCCTATGGTTTGGAATTCCCTTTTGTCACTTGGGGTCAGCGGTCCCTCCAACTTTTTCTGCACCTCCAGCCTACTCACTAGTGGAGTGGGGTGAGGAGCAGAAAAGACCTCGACTCTGTGTAAGCACTGCTCAGCTGTAATTAAAGCACCTCAGTGTTATGAACACTGTTTCTAGCACAAATCCCAAAGCCAACCCAGGTTTGGGATTACTCTATCCCAGCCAAAGCCAGCACAGAATCACATGGAATCACAGAACGTCAGGGACTGGAAGGGACCTCGAAAGATCACCCAGTCCAATCCCCCTGCCACAGCAGGATCACCTAGATCCAGTCACACAGCAACATGACCAGGAGGATTTTCAACATCTCTAGAGAAGACTCCACAACCCCCCCTGGGTAGCTGATCATTGTAGCTAGTGGCTCTTCTCCAGACACGCTCCAGTCTGTCTCCATCTTTCTTGTGCTGGGGGCTCTTGCGCTCAGTTTTGCTCATTTAGTGCCTACAGAACAGGCAAAGCCACTCTGTCGACTGCTCTGCAGCCTGCAAAGAAATCTGCTTCATGTAACACTCTGTCTTTCCAGCTGGAAAATGCAAAAAATAGATCTAATGGCAGATTTCCCAACCTGCAATTAATATTTGTCGATTTAACTCTGGGGTGCTGCTGACGGGCTGCTTTCCTGGCAGTGAGGTGGAACTGGAACTGCTGGGACAGCTGCAATTACTCCCACTGGGGAGGAGGCTGGGGGTCTTCAACATGTTGGTCTGGTCTGTGATGATCATTTCAGTGTCAAGTATAAACTGCTGAGGAGCTTCAGGTGGTATAAAGGGAGGTGAGTGCCGTTTGGAGTGGAGGTGTGTGTTTGCGCTCAGTGAAGCCAGGGCTGTTCTCACTAGATAAGGACTCAGAATTCCTTCCTATTCCCAGCAATTTGGACTTTCTCAGTAGTTGTCTTTTCAATTCCAAATTGAAAACTAGAAGTTTTCAATTCCAAGCTACTGAGTACCAGATTCAGTTTTGGGTGCCAGAGTATCAGGACACTGAGGGGCTGGAGTGGTGCCAGAGAAGGGCTGGGCAGAGGGGTGGAGAACAGACCCTGTGGAGAGCAGCTGAGGGAACTGGGGTTATTGAGTCTAGAGAAGAGGAGGCTGAGAGGAGACCTCCTTGCTCTCTACAGCTCCCTCAAAGGAGGTTGGAGCCAGGTTGCTGCTGGTCTCTTCTCCCAAATTCCTAATGATAGGATGAGGGGACATGGCCTCAAGTTGCGTCAGGGGAGGCTTAGATTGGATCTAAGGAAGAAGCCCTTTGCTGAAATTGGGCACCGGAACAGGTTGCCCGGGGAGGTGGTGGAGCCCCATCCCTGAGGGGGTTTACAGACCGAGTAGCCAGAGCACTTGAGGCCACAGTCTAGGGGTTAGGGAGCAGCTGGGCTGAGGGCTGGGCTTGCTGATCTTGGACATCCTTTCCAGCCAGGATGACTCTATTATTTTACTTCTCCTAAAGTTTGTATGTGATGTAGATCCACCTGGGAGAAGCAAATGTGCGAAATAAACCATGGAGCTATCACACAGGATTCTTCTTCCTACCTTGGAGCACGCAGGGTCTGTCTGCAGTAACGAAAGCTGGAAAAGCCTCAGATCAAGTTGATATTTAGAAGAGAAGTATTGCTCTCCTCTGGACACATTCCAAGAGCTCTCTGTCCTTCTGATGCTGGGGACTCCAGAACTGGACCCAGGACTCCAGGTGGGGTGTCACCAGTGCAGAGTAGAGGGGGGAGAATCACCTCCCTTGAGTCAAGGCACATCTTTCATGCAAAAGCAAACCCATTTCTCTGCCTGCAACGCTGACACCTCGTGTGATGCCTCTGCAGAACACACCTTAAAGCACAGACCCAACTCGCCGGAGCATCCCTGCATCCACAGGAGTGACCTGAGGGAGAGGATGGGGAGCTGGGGGAGCACTGAGATGTAATGAATTAACCTCCTCCCCTCCCGTGCCAGAAGCGTAAATAAAAATCAAAGGGATTTCGACCCCCCGCCAGTACGGACGGTGAGGTCACACGGCCTCCTATTTTAAGGGGATTAGAGCTAAATCTCTGCAAACTTTGACAGGGCCCAGCCAAGCCTGTGAGCTTTTCCAGTGAAATGGGTGCACAGCACGGCTCCTGCCACCGGCTGGAATCTGGCAGCTGGAGATGCAGTGAAGTGGCCCCTGAAACAATCCAGCCCTGCAGTGATGGATTTTGCTGGGTTATTTGGAGCTGTGCAGGAGGTGGGGATGGAGAGGAATCATCAAAAAGCTCAATAATGAACTGTGAACAAACGTTGTTTGAAAAGGTGGGGGAAAGGCTTGATATGTATTAGTCAGGAACATTGCTTCTGTCCTTCTGCTTCAGTTCTAGGAGAACTACAGCTGCCAGGGTCTAACTGGAGCAGCCCAAACCACCTGAGCAGCACCACTCAGACACCATAGCTCTCTGAACACATGCAATGGAATCATAGACTCAGAGAATCATTCAGGTTGGAAAAGACCCTTGGGATCATCGAGTCCAACCATCAACCCTACTCTACGAGTTCGCCCAATGGGAGAGGATAAAGCCCTGCTCTGGACAGCCAGGAGCAGCCTTTTGCCAAGATATCCCTATTTGAACCATAGATGTCATCACACACAAGATGTGCATGAAAAAGAAGCATCAAAAGAAGCATCAAAAGAGGCATCAAAAAGAAGCATCAAAAGAAGCAGTGACAGTTGGTCGAGGGAGGTGAGTCTAACCCTCTACTGTGCACTGGTTAGACCCCACCTGGAGTATTGGGTCCAGTTCTAGAGTCACAGAATCACAGAACATTGGGGATGGGAAGGCACCTTGAAAGATCACCCAGTCCAGTCCCCCTGCCACAGCAGGATCCCCTAGATCCAGTCATTAGGAATGGGGAGGGACCTCACAAGATCATATAGTCCCATCCCCCTGCCACAGCAGGATCCCCTACATCCAGTTGCACAGGAGCAAGTCCAGGAGGGTTTTAAACATCTCTAGAGAAGACGACTCCATAACCCCCTCCTCATACATCCCTTTGCCTCTTCCCAAATTAAAGGCAGGTTTATTTTTTCCCTCGTGGGTGCCAGTTCTGCTACACTAATTCTCAAAGTATGGCTGACATGGTACCTTGGCACTGGTGGCCTTGCAGGACCACAGCCAGGAAAGGTCCTGGCACTGCCCAGCTCAGCTATCTGTGAACACTGGCTGTTTGTCACGTAACTCCCTCTCAGCCACCTGTGAAATCCATCGATCCCTCCTGGCACCCTCTCTAACTTCTGTCGGCGCCTCACTCAGGTATCTGCCACACGCAGCAGTTTCTCATGTCATAGGATCATAGAATCGTTAGGGATTGGAAGGGACCTCCAAAGATCATCCAGTCCCATCCCCCTGCCACAGCAGGATCCCCTAGATCCAGTC